>KK503189.1:17268-34016 GCA_000688735.1 Glossina austeni | reverse complement strand
ATTAGGAGCTGTTTAACCCACTCAGAGTTCTTTGCAAGAACGCAAATGACGTCTATCACCTATTCTCATTATCGGACTCTTTAAAGTCCATTAAAGCAGCATTGCTTAATACACGTGATCTGCCTATGTCGTATTTAAACCAACTTCATCACTAAAAAGTCATTATGACTCGAAAATGAGTTGTTGTTAACTACTGTCAAGCTTATGCATGTTTGCGATGGCTTAGGGGTCCATTTGCAATTTGGTCAATTTGTAGGTGTGGCTCTATGCTAATTGTGTACATGCTTTTTTTCTTTTTTTTTTCTTTTTTCCTTCTTATTTGTTTTATTATACTTATACTAAGTTTTAATAATAATTAATTTAAGATTTACTTTAAAAGTCATTTGAACTCGACTGTCATTTGTTTTAGTCGAGTTCCTGTATAAGTAGAATAAATAAATAAATAAATAAATAAAAATAAAATAAATTAATTAATTGCGCACAGGTACTATTCTGTGTGACACATATAATGATCCTATATGACTTATTGTCCTCCAATTACATTAGTGTAATATAAAGTATACCCTTGCTCTATGTCAGCCTGTTACACTTCCGAATTAAATATTAAAAGTGTTCTCGTTTATTTGAGGTTTCTCAAGGTTTCATATCTTCTACATCACTTTTAGAAAATATCGTTTCAGTTATAGGCTCAAAGTTTTGCTTAATTGGATTTAATTTGCTTTTAAGACAAGCACTTAATTCTTGTTTAATTTTGATCCACTTGCTATATTCTGAAAGAGGGACGTTGTTGAAATATGGCAATATTAATAAATTCCGTTGTATATTTGTCGTCCATCATTGCTCCGCACGTGTTTAGGTGATAAAATTACTTTATTTAGTTTCAGTTTAAATTTATTGAACATTGTCTCACAGTTTTCCGATAAATCCACTTATTAGAGCCGCTGAGATTATGGGCAAGAAGCCGTCACCCTCACTAGAACTCAACTTTTGGACTTTATGGTCGCGTTTGGTCTCGAGATGAATCGAGGTCTTTGTTTATTTATTTATTATATGTTTGTTTATTTATTTGTGTATTCCACTTATACCTGAAACTCAACTAAAAAATGACAGTGGAGTTCAATTGACTCTTAAAATAAATCTTAAATTAATTAATATTAAAGCTTAGTATAAGTATAATAAAACAAATAAGAAGGACAAAAGAAAAGAAAAGAAAAGAAAAGAAAAAAGACCATGTACACACTTAGCACAGAGCCACACCCACAACCTATACATGACCAAAATGCAAATGAACCCCTAAGCTTTCGCAAACATGTGTAAGCTTGGCAACCGATAATAGTTTACAACAATTCATTTTCGAATCATAACGACTTTTTAGGGTTAAAAGCTAGTTTAAGTACGACATAGGTAAACCACGTGTATTAAGCAATGTTGCTTTAATGGACGTTAAAGAGTCCGATAGCGAGAATAAGTGATAGACGTCATTTAGATTCTTGCAAAAAACTCTGAGCGGGTTAAACAACTCATAATTATACATTATACATTGACTAAGCTTAACCAAGATAAGCCTAGAAAAGCGGTTAGGAACATTAAAGCTTAATTCACCAAGTAATGACGGGGAGTCAATAGCACCATTTATTACTTTGATTACGAAAGAAACGCCAAGAATAAAGGGATGGTAAGGACAACAGAAGCAACCTATTTTCATAGGGAGGAATGGAGGCAATGGGATGCCAATCCAAATTCCTTAGGGCAAACAGCAAGAATTGCTTTTGAACAGATTTAATTGAATCTACATAGCAGCTATAAGAAGAAGACCACACAACAGAGGCATACTCGAGTATAGGTGTTCGGGCCACCTCTTTATAAAACCAAGCGCAGACCTAGCTTTGCTTAATGAGAGCTCAATATGCAATTTAAAACGTAACCAATGCTTAGAGAGAACTCCTCGACGTCCTCCAACTTGTGCGAATCTATGATATGCTGGATAATGAATGATTTCCTTCTTGACAAATAAAGCTTCTTACATTTATTTAGGTTTAGTGTCATATGATTCAACGAGCACCAGGCTCCCTTCAGGTACGCTTGAGGTAACGGGATATTCATATGAGGTGATGAAGTTAAACGAAACCCTGAATGACCTATTATGCAGATAAGAGCTTATCCATTTCACTAAATAGGAAGGCAAGCCTGAGGCTTGGAGTTTAAGGATAAGTAATTTATGGTTAACAAATCGAAAGCTTTGCTAAGATTAGTGCGCATGATATCACTGTGAGAGCCACTAGAAGAAGACTTGAAAACATGATAAGTAAACTCTAACAGATTGGTGACCGTAGATCTTTCTTTTTGAAAGCCATGTTGGAGTGGAGAAATATACGATTTGATGGCAAAGGCCAGATGTTCTTTATACGTTTTTGTGTGTCCAATTGTTGTCCAATTATCAGTCAAAGTTTTGATTAATTCATCATCAGCACAGTTGAGCATAGCTTTCCTTAAGTTGCTATTATTGGCTTCGAGAACATACAGTAAATGTTTGTTGTTCTTTGGTCGCTTTAAATTCCTTTTTAAGACCATTGTTACAGAAACAATAGCAAAAATTCGAATTAAATATGTTCTTTCTGAGTCTTAATAAATGCTTTGTGTAAGGTCAATCAATAAATAACCGTGGCTAAATGTTGAACCTATAGAATATCTCTAGGATTTTTAGAAATATATATTTTGAATTCATTGAAAGTGTGCGACGATTGGTGAAAAGTGTTTTGCGTTAGTACAATGACAGAAAAATTTCATGTAAATATAATGGAATCCTATAGTGAAAAGTTCACAAAATGTTTTCTTGAAAGCGACCATCATTAAGTCATCGAGTATTCGATGGGTTCATTGAGAACATTTGCCAAATTTTCTGGTATTCCATTGTTATATTCAATATTCGCCTCATTATCCATATTATTTCGCATTTTCTTCACCATAAAACCAAATTCAATTTTCGCACTAATCAAAAAAACCTTGTTATAAATAAGATTTTTCTAAAATGTTGTTTTGCCTGGCCATGATGATCCACTGATAAGCATAGTAAATGGATGTTGCAATTTTAACTTTAATGGCATCTGATTTTTATCAATATAGAGAAAAGTTTATATAAATTGTTCAGAGCATATCTAAATTTATCGCCATTTTGTTAGTAAAATTGTTAGGTAATTTTCTTAAAGTGTGTGTTTGAATTTTCATGAATTGCTTTGGATTTTAAATATGTTTTAAGAAATTCTTGTTTTATCACTTCCCACTACATTATCATAGTGATTTAGTATGTTACCTAAGTCGGTATAGTCTATTACTCCATTCCACCATCAAAAAATAATTTTGATTTGTAGTCTTCTCATTTAATTCTTTTCACCGAACGAAGGTTTAAATAAAAAGTAGTTAGCTACACCAGAATTTGCACTCGTACATGAAACCTGTTTAATAAAAATCTGTTTCTGATTTCTATTGCGGTGGAAATCAAGAAGAGCGAACGTAGTTTTAGTTATGTCACAGATAAATACTCCGCTGATTTTATATAATCTTCGGGTTTATATTGAAAAAAACTCACACTAGCTGTGTCGTCGCATTAAATGGATCACATATCACAAAGTGCTCACAAAACTCGACATTTCCCAAAAAGAAACGGAATCATCATTTCATCAATTTAAAAACGGAAATTAAATGTGGTTTTTCGCCTTCAAGAAATTGTAATCCAGTTTTATGGCTACAAGGTAATGAATGTAATTTTATTGGTTTTACTAGTGATCAATGGATTCACTTAATGGCATACAAGGAATACATACAACTAAGATAGGATCAATTTAAGTTTATGGCACCTGAGAGCATCCTAGAACATTCAACTATAGATAACATTGAGTGTAATTTTAAATATAAGAAGGGTGGATAGTATCGGTTTATTGTTAATCAAAAATGCCATGCGACAAAACTTGACACTGAAACGTGGAGATCGATTTCATCGGTTGGAATTTTTTTTATCAACATTGCTATTTCGGAATACCATGCTGTAGAAACAAATCTGGTCCTTTTGTTGTAAAATTTTTTACGAAAGTGCGAGGAGTTGAATGAAAATACTTTTCAGTTGGCTGATATCTCCATATCTGTCGACCCTCATGTTGAGATTAATTTGTTAACATTATGTTTTTAGTTTCCTCGAAAGATGTCAAACAAGGTTAGGAAGGATATTAAGATTCATAAGCTACGTTTGAGAATTCTGAAAAAATAAATGGCTAAAAATGTGTAAAACTCAAGTAGCTAATGAGATTCACAAAGTACGCAGAAAAAATTTTGTGCGAAGACGATTCATTCAAATAGGAATTAATGGTACCTGCCAAATAAATTTAGGTGAGTTAATTCCCTTTCAAAAATTAAATAAAGGCTACAAATAGCCTTCCATTGGAATTCATGTGTTTTCTAAATTTGCTTTCGCACAATCAGTAAAATCTAAAAGTTCATTTGAGATAGTTAAGGCCGAGAGACAGATATTAGAAAATAGAGATATCCCTCCAAAGAATATTCAGAATGATCAGGCGAAGGAGTTTTTTAATAAAGATTTTAAAGAGTTGATGAAAGATTACCACACATATGAAAGCCTCTATATGTGAAAGATTCAATAGAATCCTAAAAAACTTAACGAAGAAAACGTTTAGTATAAACGGTAGTTACAAATGGATAGACTTAATTCAAACCAAATGAAGTCAACAAAGACAACGAGAAGCACGTATTACAAAGTGTATATAATTTTCCCAAAACATTTCCAAAACGAAAATTTGAAGTTCGAGATTGTGGTAGAATTAGCAAACTTAAAGGCACATTTTTTACAGACTATGAACCGAACTGGACTATCGAAATATTTCAGATTAGTAAAATCAAAATTACAATCGTGTTACATTATTGAGGACTTTTAGAAGAATGAAATATTACGATCATTTTATAAATACGAAATGCAAAAAGTTTCTGAAAAGAGTGCCTATTTAGTGGTAAAGATATTGAAGAAGAAGGGAAGCAAATTTTTTGTGAAATGGCAAGGGCTTGATGAAGCTTATGGTTGGCGTGGAAGCGTGGTTTAACAAAGCTTTTGCGATTAATATTAAAATCTAAACAAATCTAAACAAGTAAGAAAAGTATATTCGGCGGGGCCGAATCTCGCACTATGCTTCTCGCATTCCACTCTCCAAGTTCTTATAATTGATGCCCATATCGATAGTATTATTAAGAAAAAGTAATCGCGTTGTCTATCATATTCATTTTAAAATTAACCCGTTTTTAGGCAGATAATATATTTTCATTTAAGGTGTGTACAAAGTAGTTTTAGACATTCGGTCCTGTTTGCCTTATGATAAATAAGCATAAATCTCAAAAAAGTGAAAAAGCAGAATTTAATCACTTATAACGTTGTATCGAGATGGCGGGTATTTTGCATTTTTGCACATAACTAGTAAAGTGCTTCGTAAAGTAAATGTGGAAAGTTTCAGCGTTCTAGCTTTTATAATCTTCGAGTAACGAACAAAAATCAAAAAATTTTTGTTAAAAATAACGGAGTTGCGTTCAGTTTACGCTCCACTGCGCGCGAATTGGCACATTTTCAATACCAACCTGCGTGCAGAAACTTCCAGTGTTTCTACTAAATTTGAAGTCGATATCTTCATTCTTACAACAAGGAGAGTGCCAACAACAGACACACCACACACACCTACACGCGGACTGACATGGTTACATCAACTCAGAATTTCACGCTGATCAAGAATGTATATACTTTATGGAGTCTCTGAAGCATCCTTTTGAGTGTTACATTCATTATGGAAAAAAACATATGGAGTATATGCACATCTTATGGGTATAACAAAACAATAACGAAAACTCTTTCATTGCGCATTAATTTTTTTTTTTAATTTAATTTTTTTATATACATGTTATTTACATATTGATATTTGCCTCCTTTATATATATATTATATATTGATATTTTGACTCCTTATTTTATAATTTCCCTCCGCTAGTGTGGAAATTCTATTCCTTTCTGAAATACATTGCTTACCATCTAAATAATTTAATGGTTTTTTTTTTTTGCAGATCTCTGTATACATTTTGTGAGATCTGCTTCTTATGGCTCTGTTCACCATAAAAAGATTTTCTGTTTACAATGCAGTGTTTACAATAACTGTATTTTAATCTTTAATACATACCTTTTTACGCCTTTAACTTTTTTCACTTTTTGTTCTTTATTATTGACTTCATCATTGACTATATACGTGTACGCTCTGGCTTTAAACCCGCAAATTTTGTCACAATTCTTCTAGCGTTGTCATCTTTCATCAAAGCTAATACTTTTTTGTTATTAGGATATGATATTGTGCATATTGACGTGGAGGTAATCTGATGTGTCAAATTTGTGAGTATTTTTATTAGTAACATCACACATATTTCGATCAGATTCTATTATGAATGAATCTGTATCCATATATATTATCTTCATTCTTTGGCCTCTTCATTATACACATGTTTATTATAGTAGGAGACCGCTCACGCTTTATGCTATTGAAATGCCCTCGTCCTCTCGCTCGTGTTAAGGACTTCTATGAGCTTAAGGACAACTTCTATATCAGCATATATGATAATTGGCGGCATTAACTTGTTCTCCATATTTTTAAACTTGGCTGTTGTTCCCGCTGATGGAAATACACTTTTAACATTCTTCCTCACGGCGGGTTCCAGTGGTGGTGAAAAACGTCTTACACAAATCACAAAATTGTCCTGAGGTATGGCCTCGCGTACATTGTGTTTTTACCAACCTCTGCTTGGTAATAAGACAATGGTGATGTTGCTTGGCCGTTTCGTCAAATACAGTCAACACGTTGATGTGCAAACTTTTTGGCGCTTTTGTCGCCTTTGTTGGACCAACCATTTTCCATGTACCCTTGGAATTTACCAATTCATATATATTTACGCTGATGTCTGTAGTGTTCTGCTCAAACTGATTGATGTCGCAGTTGGTTATCGGCAATTTTAAGCCAGAGAAATCAATTCGAATGTTTCGAAATTAAATGGTAATCTCGCGAATGCTTCCAATTTTATAATAACTCGTGTCAGCTAACCTGCGTAATTCATCTCCAGTCGGTTTATCAGCCTTGTAAGCCATAGCCGCTACTACGCACCATTTAACATTTGGACGTCAGCATTTTTCACATTAATTACAGCCTTTTTAGTGTATATACTAATTGGCAAAGGTACACGTGGATCCACAGCAATGAAAATGCAAATGGCTCCTTCGGTGATGAGTATTAAGAAATGGTATAATAAGATTTCCTTACCTTCAATTTTAACAGTACATAAAAAGAAATTGAGTAAATATTTCACGCGCATGCCAGAAAAATGAGTAAGATTACAAAGAACAAGAGAAGACTAAGAAAAACATATAAATGAATACCTTACAAATGACTATTATAAAAAATGCCACTGTTGCTGATGCGAACAGTTTTCGAAGAATTATCAGAAGTGATAACAGGCAAGGATAGATTTCTCATTAGATTTGACCATAGGTTACCTTTCAATTTGCATGTTGAGTTCTCGTTAAACAAAGCTATGTCCGCGCTTGGTTTCATAAGCTTGACAATACCTACATTACCAAAAGCTGTACTTGAGTATGCCTCTGTTGTGTGGTCTCCTTCATACAGGTGCTGCGTAGATTCAATTGAATCTGTTCAAAAGCAATTCTTGCTGTTTGTCTTAAGGAATTTGGGTTGGAACCCGATTGCCTCTCTCCCTCCCTATGAAAATAGGTTGCTTCTGTTGTCCTTACGGTCTCTTGAGAAACATAGATTTGTTCTTGGCGTTTCCTTTGTACTCAAAGTAATAAATGGTGCTATTGGCTAGCCTTTATTACTTGGTGAAATTAGCTTTAATGTCTCTAATCGCTCCTCTAGGCGCTTTATCTTAGTTAAGCTTAGTTAGTGTAAATATAATTATGAGCTACTTAACCCGCTCAGAGTTGTTTGCAACAACCTAAATGACGTCTATCACCTATTCTCATTATCGCACTCTTTAAAGTCCATTAAAGCAACATTGCTCAATGCACGAGATTTACCAATGTCGTATTTAAACTAGCTTTTAACCCTAGAAAGTCATTATGATTTCGAAAATCAATTGACGTTAACTATTATCGGTTGCCAAGCTCATGCATGTTTTCGACGGCTGAAGGGTTCATTTGCAATTTGGTCCTGTACCGGTTGTAAGTGTGGCTCTATGCTAGTAGCGTACATGCTTTTTTTTTCTTTTTTTTCTTTTTTTTTCTTCCTTGTTTTATTTTTACTTATACTAAGTTTTAATATTAATTAATATAAGTTTTGCTTTAAAAGTCAATTGAACTCGACTATTATTTGTTTAGTCGAGTTCCATGTATGAGTAGAATAACAATAAATAAATAAATAAAACACCACCACCAATTCGATTCAATTGGTCCTTTGCGAAGACCTGGAACGAATTGTGGAAAAGTTCCGACATTTTGATAATGAGCCTAAAAACACATTTAGTTTTTTGAGGGGAAAAAGGCGATTGTGGGGTCGACCTCGGGGCATAAATTCCTTAATTAAGGATCCAACTGGCCAAAATGGTTTATTTAACAAAATTTCCATGCGTTCAATCGGAACTGGCGCTTTGAGAGTGTGGCAATTTGAAAATGCTAACACGCTTTGCGTGTTTTAATGACCGTATGTTTTTGAAGTTGTTGAAGTTATTTAATTTTTTTGTCTTGATAATGTTTTGTTTGTTTTATTTTAATGTGTTTTCCCTAGTAGTACAAAATAGTAAAAGAAATTTTTATGTTTGGGCAACGTTTAAGAAGAGTTTACTTTTTCTCGAGCAAACAAACTCAATATTAATGAGACGCACTGTATGTAGATCTAGTAAAGCGAAGTGTATAAAAAGTGCCATACAAGATTAGCTATAAACATTTGGGATAAGAAGAGGACTGAAATTGTCGAAAACCTCAAAACTTCTGCAAGCGTTTGCTACGTAATTTATTCTTTAATTTATGGTGAGTCAAAAAGGTTAATAAAGCAACATCAACTCTTATACATAAATTTTTACATATACGTATGTGAACAAAATAGTGTAAAAGTGCGTGAGATTTTACCGGTTTAATCACAGACGACAATAGCCGATGGACAGTAACTGATATCAGATCAAATACAGATATACAACAAATGACGGGCAGAAACTTGTTTCTAAAACCTTTTCGAAGGATTACTTTAATGAATAATTTACGTTCGCTCATGCCAATCTGAGCTAGTTTGGGGCAGATTTAGATGTACCCCTACTTTATTTTTGATAACTTTTACTAATTAGTTTTGTAACAGTGCGTTAAAACTGAAATCATACTTGGAAATATTTTTGTTTATCAACTCTCTGTATTAATTTTAATAAAACAAAAAACATTACTTTCAGTAAAGATAATAGTTCCAATAATCTGATAAAGGTACGGAGCGTAATTAAAATAATTTAGTTCTTATAAATTTGGATACGATTTGGTGCACTGAAATCGGTTTTCCAAGCGGTATTAACAATCCAACGATGAGAGCAACAATCAACGAAATCCTACTAATTCAATACATTGAAATAGTTAACAGTACGCACAACAATCTACACATTCACATTAACAAGAGCAAGATCAATAACAATTGGAACAATAATAGCAGAAGCAACAAAGAGAGTTAAAATGGTTTGTCTAGCTGAACCATGCCAATCAGTCTAATTAGTTAATGAGCAGTATTTTCACCACTTCCTACTACAGAAGCATTTTTATTCTTAGTAATAAAAGAAGCATCACAGATTACGACTGCCATTGGAACCAGAACGGATCAGATGTCATCGGAACCAGCCATAAATTTTAACGTTTTTTACCAAATTGAAAAATAATAAATACTGACAGTAACAACTCGCGTTTTGCGAAGGGGTTAAGTAGTTCAACAAATATAAAATCAAGGATGTTGCTCGTGCTAAATCATACGGCGATGTCGCTTGCGCAGGAACTCCTCTACCGAGCGACCCCTTGCCTTATGGTTTTACGTTTGCTCAAATTGATAAAAATACCGCTTCAGAGAACGATTTCTGAGACCTTGTAACGTCCGCGTACAATGTAATCTAGGGGTTTGAGTAAGTCTGATTTAACCACAACCCCATCGCAACAGCGTAAATGTGACCGTAATAACGGCCTGTCCTTATTCGAGAGCAAGTTATATATTATAACTTAATAATAACGCAATAATATTATAGTACTATTCTAGTACTATAATCCTTGCTCTAGAATGTAGTGCTAGCGTACTTAGCGTATTATATTACTAGTATAGGATAGGATAACATAGTATAGGGTAGGATACTAGTATAGGGTAGGATACTATAGGATAATATAATTAAAAAATTTTTTTGCCTTGGACTCTATTTTTTTTAAAAGCTTTTATATATACATATAGGTGGAGGTATGTCCATTCAGGCCAAATCGGATGACTTGGTGCAACAACAATTCAACGCTATAGAGGTTGTAACTCAAGAGTCCTCAATTTAATTAAAATATAAATATGTGTAAGAATTCAACTGTAAATGGCTCAGTGAAACGGAGATTACAGTGCATGTGCAATGCCTGACATTAACTTAACGGACCAGCAGATTCTCACGTATGGATTAAGGGACAGAAGGACAAGGCCGGTAAACAATAAAACGTTTAATCGATAGGAAGGAGCACATTTGACACCTAAGTTATTGATTTATTTTTCCCTTAATTTTTTTCCTTTTCTTATGCATTGCAATTTATCTTTCTCTTGTCAACTGGGCTAGTCGGCATAATAATAAATACAGCTCCAGCCTTGAATGAACACGTTATACTTATCTGTCCGACTCGCCCATCAAATGCCTTATGGTTATATTAAGATACAGGTATTTCTTTGTCGACCATTACTTTGATCTATGACGAATACATACACACTCAATGACTCTCAGCATATGTAGGTTGTTTACAAACATGCACTTTTTTCCTTTTATATATGTTAGGTTATTGGTTTTGATGCTTACGCGTTTAAGCAAACGTTTCCTCTCGTCTCGGCCTCTCGGATTTATCGTCTCTGGTGAGGGGAAAGGAGTGCCGGGGTTAAGGTACGATAAGAGAGCAATATATAGAAATAGGAATAGATTAAGATAGAAATAGGAATAGACTAAGACAGAGAAATAGGAGTAGAATAGCATACACTACGCATAGAAAAGAATGGATTAAGCGCAGGATAAAGATAGGTTAAGAGTAGGATAACAAAAATAAGTTAGAGGAGCGGAACTTTGACTCGCGAGGAGTCAAGTCGAAGTTAGACTCTCGAGAGTGGAAGTCGTAGATAAAAAAGTGAAGAATCAAGTTTTTGCAAAATATAAGTTTCTTGTAGTTTTTCCTCTCTGGGCCGCTGAGCTGGTCCAACCTCAGGGAATGGGTCGAAACGACCTCACAATACGCTTCATTTCTTTTGGGCTTATGTCTAAACATACGTGGTCGAAATATGCTGAATTGCAAAAATATTATATATACAATATAACATTATGAAATATAACAGCATACTACTGTTTTGCAATTACTCTTTCATAGTGTTTGTTTATATTGAATGTCTTCAAGTAAGGCTGATAGTTTTGTTGCGCAAATGCTGCTGGCGAAATGTCTTGCTTGATATATAGTATATAATGCTTAATAATATGGAATAGATATTTCTTTTGCAACAAGAATTAATCGCGGATTAATATCTCCTGATTTTTTTTTGGCAGTAATAGCCTTTTTAACATCTTCGCCTAGTATTGAACAGCGAAAATTGAGCAGTTTCGGAATTTAACTCGTTTTGGTATTTAACTCGTACATTCTATTTGCTAATGTTAGAAAACCTGTCTGCACAGTGATTTTGTTGATGAATATCATTCGGAAAGCATATGTACAAGCTCTGAGTGGCCCACTTTGAAATTTTTTCCCAATATTAATGGTTGTCAAGTTACTTTTTTTGAATGAAATTTGAAAAAGAGTTGCAGATAGAGAAAATCTTTGGGGCATTCTATTTATCAGAGGAAAGAAGTTTGACAAGTAACCATTAACTCCCACCCTGAACCGCTTGTGCGACATGGAACATTTGATGCAGTGGGAAATTGTGGGTCGAATACTAAATGATTTCAAAGTGTTTGAGATAATATGTAGGCCGATTCTATCAAAGGCTTTCGTTGTAAAACAGCCAATGTGTAGTAGAGCATAATTACATCCTCCGCCTGGATTAAATCCAACTAGTTAATTTGTAATAAAATTTTTAGATTTACGAATCCAAACTAATCTTGATTTAATTTCAACAAAAAAGGGATTCTGAATAGAGTATTGAAGACACTCACCAAAAGAAAAAAGAAAAGCCTTTATATAGGCGTAACAACTAATTAACACAAATAAATTAGGAAAAAATTGGCGTAATGGAATTGACTAAAACTTTAGGAAAAAATGGCAAATAGACTAAATAGGCATTGGGGGATTAAAACACGGTTCTGCTGGTCATTACAGTCCACTTTCGTAATAAAACAGCTTTATAGCAAAACCTAGGTGATAACACAACTGCGAAACACGAAGATAAAGTTTAACGTAGCAAAGTCCGGCGCGAAAACGTACACAGTAAGGTAAGTACTCACCACACCGCTGTGCTGGTTCTTCGTGTTTAAATCCACAACTATAATTTTATCAATTGTACACTAATATCTTTGAGGACTAGTTTATTAGAAACAAAGAGGTTCCATACCCCTGCTGAGAAGCGCCGTTACAATAACGATGCCCTTTCGGAGAATGCAAACGACGTAAACGTCCACTATTTCTGGCGACAAAGAAGGTATGGCGCCCACATCTAGTTACGCGTTATTGAATCAATTTGTTTGAAATTCGCCGAATTATGATGAGTTTGCCCTTCGGCTGAAGTCATTGCTACCGACCATTCGTTTAGTTTCCAATACAATCAAATAAAGTCGTTTTTATGGTTTCATAAGATAGTGTAGCACTATTTGCCGAATCAATTTCCATCGGAATATGCAGCTGAAGGACTCTGCAATTGAGTTTTGATGAAATAATTTATAGCAGGAAACTATGCGAATCTTTGAAGAACCATAGGAGCATCGAGTCCTTCCACTGTTGGCTACGGGGGGTTTAAAGTGCCTGGCAAATAGTTCTTCTCTTGGAAGGATATAAGAAGCATCGGAAGAAGGCTCTATTTTCTTTGATGAAAATATGACATTTTTCTCCATCGATACAATTCTCCACAGATCCACAGAACTATTGTCCTTATCCGGTTATTTTTAGTTCTAATAATTAGTAAAAGGGGGAGAGGAAGTTAAAAAAAATTAGAACGAACTTATTGAAACTCCGTTGCATTTGGAAATCTGGAAATAGATCGGTTTGCAGAAGTGTTGTTGAAACCAAAGGACTTTAATTATGTGTGTACCAAACGTTTTTAGAGACTTGTTTTTTAAGTCCAAAATTATTAAAAGACTTTAAGAGAAAATTTATGATTTTTGAATATTGTACGATTTTATTAATATTTCTTTTTACATCAAAGCAGCTTTTACATTATTTTTATTTATTGGCGTTATTATTATTAATATTACAAACACTTGTTGCTTATTATATAAATTATACTAATTACGAGTTCAAGCTTGTTCAAGCGGGTACTTAAAAAATGTACAATTTAGTAGGTTATCTAAAACAAACTTATTAGCTTAAATTTAAAAGGTTACCATTAGCTTTTAATATTTTCATATTCACAGAGAGTTACAATCTGTATCATTATTGGAAATAGTGTATAAGAACACATAAATGTGTAATGTAAAGTTAAGAACAAGTAAAACATTATTCGAAGTATTATTAAAATAGGGCATTTTGGATTTTTTTACATTTCCAGTTTTTGTAAAGTGTTGAAATGAATTTATTGATGAAATGTTTCTTTCTTACTTTCTATATTATAATGTTATAATCTTTCTTGGTCATTACTTTAATAATCCGGTGCTGACTTCTCTCCCCCAAAAGCTTATAAGCTAGCTATTTTAGTATATAGGCACATTGTTTCTCATTGAACAAGACAGGTGAATATATCACGTCAAATCAAACCTACTCTTTTTTTATTTCTCTAATCAACATTTTAATAAACAATTCCTCAATATTTCAAAAGTTTGTGTTTGTGCGTCCAAGGCTACCCCCGGACACGCACGGCTCCTGTACCAACGCCGCCCCACTGCCTACCTGACGCATACATTGGCCGAATTCATACATTACATTATAAGTGCGATTGCAGTTATATTAGAGCAAGGCAATTTTAATGACGAGCTGCCATCCGCGCAACAATCCTATTATATTCAGGACAGGCGGAGGACGTCATGAGATGACCCACTGGAAGCCCCCTAAGTTCCCAATTTTTAAAGTGTGCGGCGTTCGTACGCACGCTGTATCTGTGGCCACTTTGTCCACAGTGTCAGCAAATTATCCCCCTCACCCTGCAATCTTTGACCATCTCGTCAGAGCTGAGGCAGCGGTAGCACATGGGCACCTCATTGTAGTGGCGTACCGGGAACGACATCCACTCAGCGTACACCCTACCAGCGCGCAAAAGTCAATCCGTGGCAGTGCTACAGCTTTCCAAAATAACATTTTTCTTCCTGTCGGCATCTGCCCATGGTTTCGACACAAAGCGGACCCCGTCGTCAAACTCCTTCCGATTGGGGAATAAACCTTTAAAGGTCATCTCGTAAAGCTTATCCAACTTCTGATGGACGGACTGAACCAAAACTCTCGGGCCTAGTTTGTTCACGATGGAAACGTCAAGCCCGACTTCTCTAAACTTTGCGTTGGCCAAAATCTTTTCCCTCTCCGCAACGGATGGAGTCCGAACTCCGGCTCCACCCCCGCGGATTGGTTTAATACCGTGGACCCTAACGCCCAACGTCGGCCCCACATGTTCGACCACCTTTTTGACCACCTACTTAGGTATGTCCGCAGTATTCCTACTACGGACAACCACAGACCAGGTTTCCATACTCGCCACCAAGGCTTAAAAGCTCACCGGCAACATCTAGCGTGACGTTATCCGGCGAAATAACGCATTTCTGCAGGCGATTAGTGATCGCCTTCAGCTTGCCTATCGACCCTGCAGCAGCATTCCGCTCCTCCACACGCACTGGTCTGCTAACTGCGGATTCTGCCGCGCCCACTACAGTGCCGGTTTTCGCCTTGCGTCTCTTCACCGGCCGAGAGCCAGAAACCGTATTCGAAGGCATCGAATTACTACGGCGCATATTCTTCTCAACGGCGGTCTCGCTGTTCGGATAGACTGTGGTTGCGTTTTGCAACACTCCTTTTTAATGGTCCAGCCTTCTGGCCATCCTTCGCCACCACACACTCTTCATCGGAGGATGTCATCTCATCGGACAATCCCCCCACCACGCTCTTCGAGCCAGGGACCTTTTTCTTCCGCTTCCCCATTGTGCACTAAATTATGAGATATATTCGAATATCTCACTAAGTGCACTAGTTCAGTATATAAGGCAAAGTGTTAGATTTAAGTTTATATATAAAAAAATATATAAGAAAAACGACACTCACCCCAAACAACTGCACAGAAGTACAGACGCACACCAGCGCCACCAAGCGGTAAAACAGTTGAGTGCACTAGCTCACACTGTTTGGCAACACGCTACCAGACAGCAAACAACAACGCCACCAGTCGATAATGACCAAGGTTCCTTTTTACACTTAGCACTTTTCCATTGTCTATCTGCCAAGAGAGAGACAGAGAGATATAAAAGAGAAACTATATTTGCAGATTTTATTACTATTATTTTTTTGTACTGCTTTTGTAAAAATTTCCAAGTCCACTTCGTTTCAAATGGTCGAAGTGGAAAGAAGTGAAATTTCCTTTCTTGTGTTGTGCACAGCAAATGGAATTGAAACAAAATGTTTCCACTTATTGTGTGTACGTTAACGTCACTTATAAGTTTTTTTATTTATATGCGCATACTTAAAGGCATGATAATTAACAAAAGAAAACTCTTTTTAAATAATTGTTTATGCATCCACTCACTTCTAGTATTAAATCACAATGATTACACTTTTTTTTTTTTTAACAACTAATTAAATCAGTTTGGGATAACCAATCACCAAACTTTTATTCGCTTGCGCCAATGTACGTGTTGACATTTCGATAGTCAAACATCAACTGATGATGATAAACTGCAAACGCAAGAGCGTTGAAATTTGTGTTACTGAGTCGGACTCTGATTTCGTTTGGAAGAACACCCAGGTGCCATCGGTTGGTTGAAAAGCTCGCTGTCGTTCGTCATGTTGGAGAATGGAGCCTATTCGTTTGGCTAAGATGGTGTGTAACTGTCGAATCACTACTGATGGTACCGTGATAGGACGAAACTCGCTTGGTTCTTTGGCGTTATTCTTCTTCGGGATAAAAATCGTCTTGGATTCCTGAAGGTAATCTGCAATTCTTCTGAACCATAGGATCGGACTAAGAGTTGTAGCCATAATATCGGCCGGGACGGCACGTAATTGTTTGCTGATGATACCGTCAAGCTTAGGCGATGTCGTTTTCCTTAGTTTACATTTTTCCACCTCCTCTGGGCTAATAGCATGCCAGATTTGGTCGAGTTTTTATGGGATCCTCTTTAATTCTTGTG
>KK503189.1:0-16469 GCA_000688735.1 Glossina austeni | reverse complement strand
AAAGAAAACTCTTCCGATATCTCTCGACGGCTTCTTTATGGTCGTTCCTGTTGCCAGGATGAGCACAAGGCCCACATTTAATAAACAAACGGATACTCAACAGGTTACGGAATTGGAACCGTATTCCCTTTCGTTCAATTATTTTCAAGTGTTTTATACATTTTTTATTTAATATATAACTTGAAAATTTTCAGCTTTCGCCTTGAACTTAGGACCGACTAACTCGTGATCAACCACTGTTCACACGAAACCCTTCTCCACTTCAGTCCTCCAAAATCTCGTTCGATTATTTGCTACTACCACCAAGATCTGTACCAATGGCGGCTCCATGCAGGCTTGCGCCAAACACTTCTACGCTCACCGTTGTACCCTCCCACTCACTATAGTTTTGAAGTTTACAAACCCGAACAAATTGAAATTCAACCATTTACTTTAGCGGTAATGTATAGGTATACATATAATGTATAGTGTATTGCAAACTTGCTGCATGTTATAGACCCATCAACAAAAGGTATTTTTGTATATTTTTATAAAATATCAAGAAACTTTATCGAAGTTTTTATTTTGTCCTAAATAGTGCTTTTGCCGACGGAAATTGAATTTTCAAATTACATTTCTTGTCTTGTCTCTGAAAAGAGCGTTTCTTTCGTTTTAGTCCCAAGAAAAGTAACGGAAGTCCAAAACTGACTTCTTGTGGAATTAGCTTGTCTTGTATTCGCTCGATTACTGTCCGTTACTGCGACATAATTGGGGGCTCTGATACTATTCTCATGTAGACTACACGAAAATGCCTATAATATCTTACACTAAATACTTTTTACTTGGTTTTTTAACACAACAATCAATAACTCCCCACTCTAACTAAGAAATGCAACTTGTTTTAGAAGTTTTATTTTATTTATCAACATACTCTCTTTCATGAGTCATACATTCATTCCAACGTCCCTCTAAGTTTTCTACGGCTTTTTTTGTTTTTTCTCCCAAAATAGGTTTCTATTTATGGAAATGTTTGTTCCTTATTTACGTTGAATGGCTGAAGGAAGCCGAAGTACTTATAAGATTCGCCTTCATTTTAGTTTTAATGAATGTTTGTTTACACGCTCTTCTCGAAGGCCTACATCACGTATTGAGAAAGATACTATTACTATTTCTTTACTAAGGATTTTTGGTGACTTTAGCATTTAATGTAACTTTCCCCTTAAACTAGCGTTTAATTTCAGGTTACTCTATCAATATTAAAATTTAGTTAAACAGCACAACTCTGAAAACATACAAAAATAATAATTAGGAAAAAATCTTGAAAGATAATTATGAATTTAAATAAAATCAGAAATTTGTTAACATCCTTTTGCGTCCTGCGGATGTTTTGGTTGCAGTTGAATTATTAATTGTTGGAATTCCGTGATCAAAAAGACGGAACGTACTAATTTGATGAATATTTTTCCCTGTTTTCCATAAAGAAAACGTTCTCTATCGTCATTATGTATCAATGTTTTGCGGTTTGACTTTTTTTGCAGATTTCTTGTGGATGGGTAATTCTCTGTCTTTGAGACACACAAATACACGGATATGCGTGTGTTCCTTGACCACAATAGCCACTCTGCTGGCATTGTGAACGATGTGAATGTGGAACCCACACTTGCCCTGGCAAATAGCCACGGTGTCTGTGTGTCCGTTGAAGGCCCGTACGGGAGGTTGTTTTGTGCAAGCCTTTATTGTAAGTTCAATCAAAAACTAGATGACTATTTTAGGTATATGGATTCGGAGTTGCTGCTTGCTGCTGGTGACACCCCATTGATCCTGGGGCTGGATGCTAACGCTTGCTCGCCCTTATGGTTTAGCAAGATGCCAGAAGGGATTTCTGGCTTAAGCAACCAAATAAGGGGCGAAGTGTTATACGAGTGGTATATAACCAGATGTGTCCACTTGTTAAATAAGTCGAGTGAATGGTTCACTTTTTATGGTCCAGTTGGGGCTAGTGACTTTGATGTCACTATTGTCAATAGGACAGCAATGGGCTTGTTCGATTTTTCATGGAGGGTGAAAGGTGGTTGGGGTATTAGCGATCACCATGTTATTGAACTGGTGATGAACTATACCCGGCCACGGCTGTTGACGTCAAACATTGGAGTACTTCAAAAATTAACTGGGACCTTATTCGGGAGGCGGTCACTGGCGCTTGGGGACTTTCAAAGGAAACCCTTAGTTGAGCAGGTATATCACATAATTGAATCGGTTTGGAGTGTCAAAGACTTGCTCTTCGAGAAATGCCGCAAGGCAGATCAAAGAGTAGTAAAGTGGTGGACTCGTCGTCTGTGCGAAAAAAGAAATGCTGTCCGCCGCCTGAGAAGGCAGTTCCAGCGGGCGAGAAGGTGTAATGCTGCGAATGCTGTTCAGCTAAGAGTCGAATTGAGGCAATGCCTTAATGACTATAAAGAGGACGACTGGAAAAAATTTGTCTTCAGCAACGGAGATATTCCTTGTGGTCAGGTGTACCGTGTCATCAAAGGGAAAAAATCCTTGGAGATAAGCGGTATTCGTACTTCTGCTGGAGTACTATCTAGTTAGAGAAAGTGTCTGAATGCATTACTGGACGCATTCTTCCCTGGGCAGGATCATGAGGTGCGTCCCAGTATTGCGTTTTCACCTCTTGCCCCTCCCTTGGAAAGGTATGAAGTTGAGTATGCTATTTCCAAAGTCAGATCAAAAAGATCGCCAGGTATTGACGAAATTACCGGGGAGATGGCTAAAGCCATCTGGAAAGTTATTCCTGATTACATATATACGACTTATTGTCCGTGTCTGTCTGAAGACTCTTTTCCACAGAAGTGGAAAATGGAAAATGTTGTGGTTCTTCTGAACGACACCTTCGTCTTATCGGGGCATCAGGCTTCTCCCAGTACTTGGAAAAGTTCTCTACTCAAATTAATATTATTATTTTCAAAACCTATTTTTAATAGCATAGTTTTTATATCGTTTTGGGAAACCTAATGATGTAATCAATCTTAATTGTGTTACGTTAATTTTAATCCACTCGTAGTTTGCAAAACATAGCTTTGATAACCAATATAAGTTTCCGTTGTGACTCAAAAAAAGAAAATGAATTAAAATGGAGAGAATACTTCAATAATTACGATCGAGTTTAAAAAAAAAAAACAATTCAAAGGCGGTTGGTGAAAAGACTACCTTTTTTGGGGAAGAAGTAGCGCATTGGTGGCGAACATGCATTCGTTACAAATAAATAAGTACCAATGCGTGTGAATATAAATAAAAAAATGGTGGACAAGTCGGGAAATAGTTTAAAAGATTCCAAAAAATGTCGTGTGCAAGATCAATGGAAAAAAATATTCAACGGTGACAAAAAAACGAAAACGGAAAGGAGAAGATAAGTGCAGCTAAGAAAATGTTTTCAAATACATCGAAAACCAATATATGGACCGCTACAGGAAAACATACTATAAATTTCTTTCTAACACTTTCCCCTTTTAAAATTTCCGTTTGCATTTTTTTTTTTTTTTTATTGATGAATTGAATTCCAAATTGAAACTCTTGGAAGTTTTTTTGTAGATTTATTTTAAGCTTTTACTTGATAAGCTTTTCTTTTGATAAAAAATTTCGATTGATTGCGAACTTTTACTCTTGCTATAATAATAATGGCAACAAACAACTTCCTTTTATTGTTTTTTAACCACAAATTATTATATATTAATTAAAATTCCTACTTTTTCAATTGTTTAATACTCAATCTGCGCAGTCAAACGCAAGCCCTTTTATAACTCCAGCTGACTGTTTTACATTACTAGCACGTTAAGCTCCCTGAATTTTGACAAAACGAAATCGAACAGTTTATACACGTCGAAACATAATTCGATACAAAAGGCATTATACAAGATGAGTATGTCATTATAGCTCCGTTAAGAGATAATTGTCCCGGTGCTTGATTTTATTCAAAATCCACCTTAAAATAATCTTTATTCTAAATTACAGAAAGTTTAATAGAAAGACATTCGTTAAGCGAAAATCCCAAGCCATAGAAAATATAGGAAATCCGGCGGAGTGTTATCGAAATCTGGCTCAATCATTATCATCAAGCGATTAACGCAGAAATGCTTAAAAAACTTCCGTTAAGAAGATTACCCAAAAATCTGAATTTGGCTCCAACTGGCACGGGTTTAAATGCATTACAAGATCTACTTAAAGTGTTAAGTTTGGCAAGCATTTTATATGTTTAGTACGGTTAATCCTTGCTATAGATATATTATAAGATTAGCTGTCTTCACAAGCCCTATTTAATATGGCTAATTATTAGTACAGATCTATTCGAAAATTAACTGACTTCACAGGTCGTCAGCTAGCCAACAGAGCAAGTAAAACTAACGAAAAAATGTATGTTTATGTTTTTCGCCAAATGTTCTGTTTAGTCATTCTGACGACAAAACAACAGTATCGTGAACTGTGGTTCTATCAAATATTGCCGTTGGAGGAGCCGTTCAAGAAATTTATGATAATAAAGTCGAATCCATTGCTTTCTTATCAAGAAAATCATTTCTATCCTTATGTGAACATAGAACGTTTGACCGAGAACTACTCGCTATACATCTTAAAAGCAAACATTTCAGACATTTACTGGAAAGGTAAAACTTTACACTCTGTACTGACCACAAATCGCTAAATTGCGCGTTAAATTTCAAAACGGTCTGGGGCAAGCTAAGTGTCTAGAACACATATCTGAATTCACTGACGATATTAAGTATATCCGAAATGAATCTCATATCGTTAGTGACACATCACTGAGATCTTTTGAAATGGAAACACTTCACGCAACTTATTTAAATTTAAAAACGTTGTAAAATGAAGAGGAAAGCAATGAAAGTCTATATATACTGTACAAAAATTTGGGCTTAAAACAGGCGATTAATTTTGAGATTTGGTATAAATGTTCAGGAGACACATTCATTCAATTTAATGCAAATAATTTCCGAAAAATTGCCTCATATTACGCACGCTGATTCAGTAGCCACCACTAAACAAAGAAATCACTTCTTGGCCAAAAACATGCCTACAATGTACGAAATGGAAAACAGTTTGTCCCACTGAATCAACAACTACAAAATTACTTGTTTCCAAACAAAGATATGAAATTGAAAAAAAGGGGATTTAGTTTTGAGTTTTTGTGGAAGAGGAATGTTCAATTTCTCTAATATATATATAAAAAAATGTATTCAATTTATTGATTTTGGTTGAAATCACATTTTATTCTTTTTTTGGGAATGAACCGAAGTCAAAACTAATTTATAGGCATTTAATCTTGCAAAGTAAAATTATCTCCAATACATATTGCCAAATAGTCTAGTTGCGAAACTTTAATTGTGTTCGTGCACGGCAAGAAAAAAAAAAGCACACAATTTTGAAACAGTTTGCGCCGAAAACAGTGAAACGCAACCACAAAGTAGAAAATTTACAGCCATTTAAATAAAAGGGGGAAACGATCAAGGCCAAGTATATTTTTTATTATTTTATCGAACTTAATATGTGGAAAATAAGAAAAGAGGCATATATTAAAAATGTAAACAAATAAATAAGAATAGCAAAAAAATTAAAACAAGGGAAGGGAATCTTGAAGATAGACGTCACTTACAAGGGCCTTCCCCGAAAGACACATTATCTATGTGTTTAAAGTATACAACAAACTTGTCCGCCGATGCTCTAGCTCAACGTGGTAGCTTGAATAACAGTAGCAATCATCAGTAACCAAGTCAATAACTACGTGTCAACATCGAATGTTGAAAAGATCTTCCAAATAAAAATTTTTAATAATTGCAAAAAGATTTTTAGAAGTAAACCCAATGAAAAAAAAAAACCAAAAATGAGCACCACAATCCCATCCTAAATGAATGGCAGATATTCACATTAGGTGAATTCTCTGGACTAGAGCTGCAGGACTGTTTGAGAAAATATCTGAGGTGCACACCCCTTTCATGTACATCAAACTATATCAATAACACTGCGACGGCTTCTTACGGCCGACACTTCGAGTAGATCTTTTTGTAATGGCTGCCCTATTACTGCCCATGGACACAAAGAAGCATAGCGACCTGGCTATTGTCTGCCACCCCAGACATCGTGCCAACAGCGGAGGTCGTTTCGAACATACGCCAATTCCTCTCTCGAGATTATCGACACCATTATCACGCTGCGAAATCAACTTTCTTGCAATCCATCTGCAGCTTCCAGAACCAGATAGCGGAGCGACAGGCCATGCGATGCCGCTGAATTCTCAACGAGTTGGTTCACCGCAGAAGAAGCGAAGCGTGCTTGAGCACGTCTCGCCCTCGAATCTGCATCTTGTTCGGGGCGTACGAATATCTGGGTGAAATGCCAACATCGCTAGGATCATAACAAGTTACAAACTTGAGCACAGTGGATATCCGTAAGGCAGAACGTCAGGCAATCTCCAGGTTGAATTCCGCTCCGTTAAAGTGCCGAAGATTCCTAGCCTGTCAGCAAAAGAAAAGGAGACAAGACAACCACCGTAAAGGACAGTATAGCAGTGATATAGTGAAAATGTTATAATCTGCGGCCAGTTGGTACATTCAAACTCGGGTATGTCCAGTAAAACAACAGGTGATGGTGTTCTAGCATACGACCAATTGATTCCGTCGAATTCAAGCGATATTAACAGGATACAGGCAAACGACGTCATATATTAAATTGGATTGATACCCTCAAAACCGGTCGACCGCTTCAACACCGCAATGGCATACTTCCAGGGCATCCTTTCCTGCTAAGGACTCCGACCGCCACCATCACCTCAAAATCCCAGGCTTTGTTCGTGCAGAACACGAAGCCAGAAATCCACTAATGGCGAAGACGTCATTTCATCTAAAGGAAAATGTCTTGTACTACATTCTAAATGACAATACCCGGTTAAATCAGATTCTTGCTCATTTCTGAAGTGGGCTGTATGGGGGGAAGAGAAGAGGGACAGCTGCCGCTTCCTTCTCAAAACCCAATTGTAATTATTCTCTAAGTTCTAATAGCATTAAAAGAACCTAACTGTACTTCTATATATAATTATTATTAAACAAAAAACCCAGCAAAACAACAACTTTTTATATACACCTAAGCTAAGTTATTGTCTAAAGAATCCTACACTCTATAGGACATTCAAACTCATCACTCAGCTGAAATATTAGCTAACCATCAGCTTACGTATGAATAAGTGTTGCATAAGTAATCACAAACGTAGTTATGCAACTGTTTGTCAACGGTAGAGCGGCAAAAGATATGAAAGAAGCAAACAAATGAAGGGCTCTTTTTAGTTGTTCCACATCTGATGGTACGACACAACTAGTATTGCGATAACTTCGAGTCAAGAAACAAAGGCTTTTCACCACCACTTAGTTATTTTCTTGCCTCCCAATGAAGTAAACTTTTTTTAAAAAACTTCCGTTCGAATTATTAACAATATTCACATCACAAGCTTATAATCCTATAAATTCCTTAGCGAGACTCTGGAAGAATTAATATCATAACTATCTAACTATTAAATAAAATTCTACGACTAAGGGAACGTTAAACTGAATTTTTATATTTAACTTAAATGCCAAGCTTAAATAGATGCAAGTGGTCGAACGACAACCCTAGAATGACTACTAGGCGAACTTTGTTTTGCAACAATAAATGTTTATAAACTAGCGACTAAATGGACAAATAAACCGGAGATCTCTGTAAAATTGTATTTTTCTTTCTTTCCTAGAACCATAGTATTTTTAATAAAAAAATAATAATAGGCTACAAGGGGTGGGATATTAAAATGATGTTTTTAAGTTTGACCAGGGTTTTCCATTTTTTATAGGAATAAAAAGATATAATAAAAAAAATTGTAATGTGCTCCTAAAACGTAAATTAACAACTTATTGCAACGACAATTGGCAATCCTGCCTTAGCATCCGAATTGCTAAAAGGAATTAGGTCCGTAAGGTATATTACGTAAATCGATTCTAAATTTTAATAAAACTTGTCAGCTTGCCTTTTATTTCTGAAAGTGATATAAAATTCGATTCAAGACATGTTCGCAAAAGGAGAGAAAATAAAGATTTATTGTAAGGACCATGATACAGCCTTGAACCAATTTTCAGCTATAACAAAGCAACAAAAATTCATTTGCAGTTAAAGAGACGTATTCAAAGACACCCACAAAAAGGAAAGTCAACGCTGAATCTCGGGCAAAAGAATTTCCTCCAGAAAAAGATTAATTAAACTAAATACTGTAATAACAGGTAAGAAAATTATATTCGGTCGTGATCGAATCTATTATATATATTAAATCTTCATACTTTATAATGTTTGGTGGACGCGGATGATTTTTTCTATTTTTGAAGTAAAACGAGAAATTTATATGGTATAAGTGTTTGACTTTATGAGTAAAAAGTAAGAAAACGGAAAACACAGGCGCTCACAATTCTTTTCTCGCATGTGTGTGGACGTTGTAAACGTGTCTTTCAATCGGTTTGGGTCAGTTTCAAATTCTTCTGTAAATTTTTAGATGACACCTTCACTTTTGAAGGTATTCTTTGGCCGATTTAGACCGTTTAAAATATCAATCTGCTTGTACGAAGTTTCGATGTTTCTGCCAAATTTGATGCCAAATTATAATGAATGTAAAAATGAAAAGAAAGAACTCTCGATCATTAAAAGATGCTTATCTTAATATGTTGCAAACCAAATTTCCTGACACGTTTCAGCAGGAATTTGCAATATTTGTAGATAATAAACACTGTTGTCGGTAAAGTACGTTAATGTAACTGTAGCTAAACGTAATTATATTCACAAAAAAAAAAAGATGGAATTTCTGTGATCAAAAATGGAATTAAAATATTATTTTTTTGAATTGCATTCTTAATGGATCAAGTTGAACTAGCGAGGTAATAATTAGTTATAAAGCATTTTGTGCCTGCACCATTATTAAGATGAAATAAAAATTACCTTCGAGCTTATTCTTACAACATCCAACAATTTCGGAAAATTCTATCGATGTATAAGCCCAGTATTCCTGCAAACAAACGGCATTGGGCGGACAGATCTAATTGAATTCCAATTGCACGGTGTACACCGGTGAACCGATCTGTTCGAAGTTTATTAAATTGTTACGAGCGTGTTCTGCGGGTGGAAACATTGCTGACTACAATTCATATAGCTTCCAATACAACCATATGATGTGGTCTTTATGGTTTTGTGAAGTAGTGTGGCAGTATTTTTCCAATTTAATATAGACTAGATAACCTGGAATGACACAGTTAGAAGACAAATTTTGGCATAGTTTAAAGGTACTTATCAATATGCATGCATCATTATGCTTCCTCAAAGAAACCAGTAATAAGTTATGCGGGCTTGAGATACAAAAGAACGTTACCAAAACTGCCAATAGCTGCAGACCAATTATTAAATTTTCTGCCACATACAAGGTAGTTTTGTACTCTGATTCTATATCAGCAGGAACAGTAATAAAATTTGGATTACTCCTGTAATTTTTTCTTTTAGTGAGCCATATCGGAATCCGTAGATGAAGCACTCTGTAGATGGTTTAATAAGATAGTTGGCAGACGTCATTTAAAGTTATATCCATTGTATTCCATTGATTAATAATGCTTCGACATATGTTACGTAACGCCAAAACACGACGATAAAAAGTTCTAACCCTTACTTCAGTGTTGTTTAAACCTGAACGATCATGGACCAATGTCAAATACACGTGTATATCTAGGTGTAAAAGTGTATTAATCTTCTTTAACGCCTACTACAGAATATCTTTTCGATTTTTTCGGTTGACCACAAATATATCGTTGTAAGAAGGTGCAACCAGAGTAAGATCATTAAATAAACCCAAATTCAGACATCTCTCGTCGGTGCAATTCAAAATATACGTAGTCATATCAAGGCTGCACTAATCACTCCACAGCAATAATATTTCAGTAAGCTCTTTCTCAGATTCCCCAGTTCGAAATTGCTTGTACTTTAAACAGTGAATTATGGCGCCACAATTATTTTATGCATTTTCAAAAGGAAAATGAACTCAAATAGGGTAAAAGCTTTCTGGTATACAATGTTCAACAGCTCGCCGAATTCGTTTTTTCCTCAAATTAAGTTTTCAGTTTAGTCAGCGGTGACGACAGTAATTGCAAATGTTTAACCACGAAATGTTTCCCAGATAGTTCACAAAACAATTTTTTTCACTTGTGTGAAACCATTTTTAAACTTATGTGTGATTAATTATCCGCGATAGTAAACGCTTAGTGAGAAAATGTGAGAAATGAATTTCTAACGACAAGGGCAACATCCATAAAATCTTGCAGCAGTACTTGTTCTTGACCCAGGACATACCCACTTCATGATGCAAGATTCAGGTGATTGTTTTTGATATCGTCAATAACCTATGTTAGTTTGGAATATATGTTAAAATGAGCAATGGATATCAATTATTCGGGACGTTTGTTCCATACATTTTTTTCTTAGTTATGTATTGTTTTCGACAAAACGAAAATCGGCAAATACATATTTTAGGACTCTATTTTTAATACAATATTGTTTGGTATGGAAATATATCACAAATTCGTTTTACTTTGTGCTTCCTTACGGCTACATTTTATACCTTATTGTTAAGAAAGTTTTAGTTTCGAAAAACTTATTTTTTGGTAATAAATAAAAAAATATTTCCCTTCTCTTCCATGAAGAGTTTACGAATAATATAAGTGCCGCGTTTACTGTTGTTTGTGGCAATGTCACTGCCAAATTTTTCTGCATTCAGCTTGCTCAGCTCATCCGATTACCTTAGCGGACAAACATGCTTCTCATTTGAAGTCAAGCAAGCTTATATTTTCTTGACTTTTGCTATTTTATAATGCAACACTTTTTGTAAATTTTATTTTTATATATAAGTATTATTTATTGATACAAGCATTCACTGTGCACCGATATCCTAATGAACATATGTTAAAACAGAGATGACAAATTTTTTATTTAAGATTAAGCTTATCGTTTTGTTTAAATTCAGCTGAACTTTTCCCGAGTATTACCAAGTTTATTTGGCAATGTGAAACCAATACATCTTGATACACACTTTTCACATTTAAGAGGTACATTATTTTTTATCAGAACTTTTGCAACGCCCAGTATGACGCCTCGGAGACCCTACAAAATGCATATATATTTGATCAGCATCAAATTCTGAATCGATTTAAGCATGTCCATCTGTCCGGTTGTGAAAGTTTTGTTGTAAGCACTTGCGTGGCGGCAAAGGTGAAGTTTTTGATTTCAAAATTGGCACAAACATTGAAAGTTCTTGCACGCAGGTTCCTTTTCAAAATGATTAAAATCTTTCGAAGGACAATTTTACAGTAGTACATAAAGTGAGAAAACCTCTGTTTTTCAAACGGAATAAAAAATGTTATTTTCATCATTACTCATAAACTGCAATAGATAAATGCACAAAAATTTCAAATTTTCTATGGGCGATGTTATACTTTTACAAAAATTCAAAAAATTGAGCACGTCCATCCAATATTATGGTGTATCAAACCTCATTTTTTTTTTATACCTTTATAATACGCAGGAGCAAGCGTCAAGACTTCCATAAAGTATATAAGTTCGTGGTCACTTTCAAATTTGGAATGCAACTAAGCATGTGCTTCTGTTTGTATGCCCCTATGTCCGCATGCCCAACGGTGTAATATCTTTGGTAAACATTTTTCTCTTAAGGAACAAGATATTTCCAACAAATCTGAAAAAGAATTTGGAAGTGGTACAAAATTTTTCAGATGACACGCTTACAACTCCCACTCACCTATGCGACAAAAACTTTTATTATACATATCTCATCGAATCTTCGTCTGTTGAATAACAGAAGAAGAATTTGTAATAAAAACAAAACAATAAAAGATATCAAGATGAACTTTCTTTTCCTTTCGATATTGTTTCGTGCCTTTGTTATCTATGAACGATTTTATGTAAATAAATGCCTCTAGGGTTCTATAAAAATTAAATCCCGGAACACCAATTTTTGCCTCGTCTGCTTTTATTTCACCAACAACGTGAATAACTGCGATGAATATCGAATGTTGCAATTTTGTTGAAGTCACATATCGTCCAAATCGAAATCATCTAATTTGCTGATAGATCGATCATGTTTCCCCAGCGTTCTCTATTGACGGTAACTGCAATCCCGTTTTCATGCTAAAAAATGGCAATTCATGTTGTGTTGCGGCCCACAAATCACACCTAAAAATTACTTTTGTACACGTCACATCAGATGTGTATTCTTTACATCCCACATGCATGAAACACAACCATGGACTAATTAAGGTCGTAATAAATTGTAAAAATACCTGTACCTTGTACAATTACGTATATGTTATATTCCACAAATAATTGCAAGTTCCAAAGGATATATGGAAATAAAATTCGATTCAAATCTCACTCAGAAGTGCGCTTTTATTTCCGTTTACTTTCGGATCTACAAGATGGATGACCTATATTATGAAAGATATACATGTAAAGATGTAACGCTTTCTGACGGTTAATACATTTGATGACTTTACACAGGCGAATTGACTTATTTACCAATATTTGATTATATATATTTCCAACTATTGTAGGCGCGCACTTCTGTATATATTCGGTAGTTTTATGGCCAGTTTTAACGTTTTCTATTTCTTTATCTGGGTCATTTCTAATACTATCGTCATTTTCACTCCTGACTTTTTTTAGTGTCCCTTAGAAACGTAACTGTTGCTTTATACTCTTTACATCTAAAAACTGCTCAGTTATCGCCTGAGAAGGGTCAAAGATTTGCTATCCTTAACTTGACAACAGGCTTTTCCCTTGGAGGGCCAACCGGAGGACATGAAGGTGACGCTATTTTCTTTTATGATAAGCGTACATTCTAAGTCCTCCATCCAGCGTTTTGGTATTTATTCCATTAAACTACTATCCCTATTCCGTTAACTCGGATGGAAGAAGGAAGGAACATGTGGAGGTGAAGCTTTTTTCTTTTAGGCAAATCGGACATTGTTCTTTTCGAGCTAGCTCTCCGGTATTGGGTGGATGAAATTACTGTCGGATGGTACTAGGAAGTAGGAAGGGGCTGGAGCACAATGGAGCTGGATTGTGTTGATGTTTTCTTCTCAAGTATATTTCCTCAGGAAATGTGTCGCACATATACTTGGGTACAGCTTTATGGCTTTGCCTACCTGTGCTCAGCCGCATGTATGACGTATTTTTCCTTACAATGTATCCCTGCTGTAAACTGAAACATGCTGTAAGTCCGTCTGTGAGACCCGTTGTCTGTACTGTTTGCTGTCCTTCAGTTCATTCTTTTTTAGTTAGTTTGTATTCCCTGTCACCCGCACACACACCCATAGCCCGTCTCGACAGTCACAAAGTCGCATTTACATTTTTCGCATATTCATGACAATTAACTGTTACTTAACCATACCCTAACTTACTTATATGCGTAGGTGCCTTTGTCTGCACCAATCTGTACTGATGCTCCTCTTCTAGCTGCTGAAACGTTACGACTATTGTTTTCTTGTGGTTGTTATTTCTGGGCTTTTATCTGCTTACGAAATTTGTGTGCGTAATTTATAAATATATGCTTGTGCCGTTCGCCTCACTTCTCCTCACAATTATTAAATACACATAGCGCAGAAATATAACTGGAATTTAGTTTTCCACCGTTCACTGAAAGATAAACTTCTTGTGCTGGATTTCAGCGCCTACATAAACAATTTAAAGCGAATGTTGTTTTGCAACGCAATTAATAAGTATTGATATGTATACTTATATACATGTATATTGTGTTGCGTAACATTATTTTGCATCAAGCCGTTTATTATAAGATATCCAAAGATTGTTTCTATCCATTTTTATTACTACTATAGGTTTACATAAAATTTTTATACAAGGCAATTTGTATGTATTGATATGTATACTGTTGGCATCCTATTGTTTGCATCCGTTTATTTTAAGAACAAAAAGATCGCTACATTCATGTTTATTACTTCTATTTTTGTAGGCTTGTATGCAATTTTTATATTTATATTAAGCTCATCAATATGATTTTAAAACACTCACTGGACACATACATGGGTTTAAAAGTTAGCAATTTGCCTGTATTTCTTTCTCTTTCAAGAATTTATTTTCTCTACTTTGCGAGTTTTGACAATTGCGTCGGTTGAAATTCGTTAGAAGAGAGTGCTCCATTACATTTAGACACTGAGTCATAGGTTTTTGAAAGTTTCAATTGATAGATGTTTCAGCAATTGATTTAAAAAAAAAAAAAAATGAAAACTATTTTGCATGTACAAAATGAAAGTCCAATATTTTACATTAAACTTTAAGCATTTTTTTCCTGACGCGTACTTAAAACAAATCTGCCGTCTGCTTTTTCTGATCTCTTAACACCGACTCCTTTTTTCTTTTTCTTAAAAAAAAAAAATAAGATGAAATTCGAGAAAAACATTCTCATGTCACACAGACGGACTTTTTCTCTTTTCATAATTCTGTCTCGCACAATAGCGTTATGTAGAGAGAGAGAGAGAGAGAGAGAGTTATGAACAGAGGTTCTCCATAACGGTAGGCCGTTATTATGACTTTACATACTCGGTTGGGATAGAGCAGTCGTCAAAGCAGAGCGACGGAACCTCTTCAACTCAATTATACGCAGACGTTACAATCTATTAAAGTATATCCAGCTCGAAACTAAACGCGATTCCCTTTATGAAAATTTATCCAAGAAACATAGAGTTTTTATCATAAAACACCGAAATGAGACTAGTTTTTACACAATGCCATGCATTTTGATTAAAAAAATTGTAAATTTTTGATGTATTATTAAGAAAATGAACGAATGACTGTATTGGAGGAAGCGTTCTTACTTGTTTTATTAATATAAAATGATTAAAGTTTTCTCGTTTCAACTACTGAAAGCAATTAATACCTTTTCGCAAAATTTGTCTTTAACTACTCTTTCTTTTTGCTTTATTCTAGTTTATTGTAACATATATGTGAAAAAACAAAGGTTAGTTAAGAATTCTTAGGCCTTATCAGGACTTTAATTGATTTTAACGATTTATCAGCATCAATGAACGATTGTTAATATATTCCAGTACCAAAAAATAGTTCCTTTTCCGTACGATAGTGCATTCCATTTGCTGAGGAAAAAAGAAATGATTGTAATATACACAATCATTATAGTTCGAAAATTATAATGACGTTTACTTACGTTCCTAAATAATCTTTATACCTCGAACCGCCCTTGTATTTTTTTACACATTCTCTGGTTACATCGTTATCCTTGGTGTGAACGACTGCGTTTTTATGATAAGATAACGCATCGTCCGCATCGCCTCTAAACGGTTCAGCTTCAATTTGTAACGTTGCGATTTGGGGCTTACTTCAAAGGCATCATAACGAGCATATCTGGTATTGTCGCTTCTAAACGGTTCACCTTCAATTTGTAACGTTGCGATTTGGGGTTTACTTCAAACGCATCATAACGAGCATATCTGGTATTGTCGACCAATTCAGAATCAGTTTCTGAATCGATGCAAGCTTGTCGATTCGTCTGAGGTCTGTCCGCGTACTTTTTTGTTCAGCCTACAGGTTATAGGATACAATATCAGAATTTCGTAATAGTGTGCAACATTCTAAATTGATGTGAAACCATTGAACCGCATGTGGCAATTGGGCAATGGGGCAAACTACGGGAAGTCAAACTTCATTTCAACACTTGTTGATGAAAACTGGTTCACAAAAATAATTATACATAAAAATTAACTGAACCAAATCTGAACCGACGTACATGTCTACTTTTGGACGCCATTCCGTTTAAAGATCTCATAAGTAGCGAGCTCTTTAGCAAAAGCATAGCAACGTTTAATATTTTGTGATCAAACTAGGTTCGTAAGAGCCATTTGACATAAAACTTAACTGTATTGAATTTGGATCAAGTAGGTTTGTTTTTTGAAAATCATCGCTTAGAAGGATTTTCATGAAATGTTAAGACGTTATAAGTCAAACACATATAATTTTTAGGATTTTATGATCAAAATTGATTTATAGTAACAGTACGGCGTAAAAGTTATCTGTGGGGAAAATCATGACGGCAAAGTCTAATTTTTAGTTTTGACAAGTACATTAAGACTGCTAAATTTAGACCACGTTAGTTGATGTTTTGAAGAATCTTCGACATAAGGGTTTTCATGAAATATACGTTTTCACATAAAAATAATTTATAAATTTTGCTTAAGCGAAGTGGTGAAGGGTACCAAAACATAAAATTTAACTGTATTGAATTTGGATCAAGTAGGTTTGTTTTTTGAAAATCATCGCTTAGAAGGATTTTCATGAAATGTTAAGACGTTATAAGTCAAACACATATAATTTTTAGGATTTTATGATCAAAATTGATT
>KK503188.1:0-22452 GCA_000688735.1 Glossina austeni | reverse complement strand
TTACACGTTACGTTGCTCTATACAAGAACACTGGGTAGCAATCCTCGCAAACAAAAATTATTAACAGAAAATATTCTTTATATTACAAAATATTAAAAATAAAATTTTTTTCTGAAGAGCTTACTATTCCTGAGAAATTGTCTATAGAATGGGATCCAAGAGAAAGAACCATTTATTTCAAATTTGCACTTAATTTTTATGTCAAATTATTGTTATAAAGAAATTGTCATCAATTGTCAAAACATTACCAATTATCCTTTTTGACATATAAGAGCTTATTTATCCTGAGAAACCTTAAGAAAGTTTCAACTTTCTTAGGAACGGCACGCATCACTTTAGAGTACCGAATTACTAATACTTAGCGAGTTGTGTCGAACGATTTTAAAAATTGCACTTTGTTTCCATATAATGGCTTTTAAAATAAGGCTTTGCATAGGGAGAAGGGTCGAGAAGGTGGATCGACCAGAACCGCTTTCAATAACGTTCGTTCTTGCATCAGCACCCATCAGTGTATCAAATTTCTGAAAAATTGCTTCAACCCGAATTTTGAACACAAATTTACTTTGACAGACATCAAGCGGACAGACAAGCTTAGGTCGGTACAATAAAAGGTGCGTCTATCCTAAGCCCTTCTGGGTACTACATGTGTCCTGATAAAGTTAATATACCATGTACCACAACTGGTGTAGGGTTTAAATGGGAATAAAATAAAAAGAACACAATAAGAAAAACGTTTCACACACATTCGGTGCATGTTTATGCAAATTTAAAATGCTTTCAGCAAAACACAATTCTATATTTTTTTACATGTTATGCTTCTATTGAGTTGTGTACGAGCTCATCAGTATGTACAACATTCTATGTAAGAAAAATACATCAAATAGATGCAAAACTTATGTAAATTGCATGGTGTGCATATAAAGAAAGAGAGAGAAACTCTTATTATTTTTGTGTTACAAAAGGGAAACGAGTGAAGAAACTTCATGCGTGCATGATTAAAAGTTTTCTTGGCCGTCCAGATTGTATAGTAAATAAACTTTAACAAATGTTTGCGAAATAAGTCTCTACGCACTTACTGAGTTGGCAGTTGAGTTTAACGAGAAATATTTCAACAAAATTACTTTACAAGCCAGATATGATTTGCGAAGAGCACTTCAATGCAAACTCAAATCTTGTTTGCAAACTAATGGCGCAAGCAAGCAAAGAATGACGGAAATCTAGCCAGTGGCAATAAAAGTACGTCAATAATAATAACCACAAAACAAGTAAACATAATCATCAGCGCATCAGTTGCTAACTATGGTAACTAAAGAAACAAAAGAAAACAATTTCTTGTAACGAGCAAACTCATTACAACAAATGCAACTTAGTTCAACTTAAATTCGAACGGAAAAGATTTCTTCTACAAAAATTTTACTAGGACATGGCTGATATGCCTGATATTGCACTCATTGTTAACTTGAAATAATACCATCTGTCTCTTTGTTTCTAACTATAAACCTGAATTATAAGTAGAATCGATTTCGTTGCTCTGAATATATAGCTTAGGGCCTATTTAATGCAAAACAAGAAGAAGCTTAGATATAAGAAACTGTAAGAGCTTTAGTCTAAGTCTTGAATACTTTTTACTCAGCTATTAACGGCGAGTTTTTGAGGGCATCGGAAATTTTTCATCTCTGGCAATCTATTGAAAGACAAACGCACTGGTGTGGACAAGCAAGACAAGGCCAAACGTGCAAGCAAAGACATGAATTGGTCGGGACTATCCAAAGACAAACAGCACAAGCAGCTTAAGACGGACACAGCTGACGGAAGGACGCGCAGTAAGTTAAATTTTATAAATTAATTTATTAGTAATTTATGATGCGCTATAAAGAGGTCGCTGTTGCACCGCGCAAAAGCGAAGTATCTCCGTCCGTGCAATATAAAAACGTGCCTGAATAACGACGAGTCTTGTTGTTAATATCATGCTTATGTCAAGACTGATTGATCTCTTCTAATCTAATCGACTAGTAATTGTCAAATTATTGCCGCAAGAACGGACACTATTTTTTTAAATTAAACTATATATGTAACATAATCGGAGGTGGGACGCTAAACGATAATCGAGCCTGAGCTGTTAGAATCATGCAAATATTTCTGAAGTCGTATACAAAGCGTCAACGATCTTTTTGCTAAAGGGTAAGGAATTCTATATCTTTGTAGTGCTGATAATGTTATGTGCTTGCATGTATTTTGGCCGTTGTTGTTGCTGTTTATTGAACAAATTTTTACAGCATTATATTAATCGAAGCATTTTCCATCATTTTCTAAACTTTTCCCCACCTATCTGGCAAGAGGCCGACACCGCGTAGAAAGAACGACATTAGTGATCGAACCATTTTCACAACTTCTGCAACTTTATGGAATCGCGCCCCAGCCAAACTATGCTGCATCGATCTGAACAAGTAGTAATCAGAAAGCGACATGTCTGGTGAATACGCTGGAACTTCCCATTCGAGTTACAACAGTGTATCCTTGATAGCAATTGGCCAAAATGGCCTTCTCACCCAATTTGTATGGTAGCGATTTTAGCCGCTATTGCTTTGTCTCGCTAGCAACAATACATCGTTCAATTTGTTCAACTGACATCAATAAACACCTGCAGTAACAGTTCTAATCGGTCGTAACACACTACATCTTGCTGATCCCACCATATGCACAGCAAAACCTTACGGCCATGAATGTATCTCTTCAGTGTCGATGTGAATCCCTCTCGTGGACTAACTAATGACCTTTTGCGATTGGGATTGTCATACTTGATCCGCTTTTCATTGCCAGTCACAATATGCCCCAGAAAACTCTTGTTTTTTTACTTTCTTTTTTTACTTTGCTGATCTCACCATATGCACAGCAAAACCTTACGACCTCGAATGTACCTCTTCAGTGTCGATGTGAATCCCTCTCGTGGACTAACTAATGGCCTTTTGCGATTGGGATTGTCATACTTGATCCGCTTTTCATTGCCAGTCATAATATGCCCCAGAAAACTCTTCTTTTTTTACTTTCTTTTTTTACCGTATTTTGGAACCGCTCGATATGGCATCTTCTCACAATTCTTATGATAGTCATTTTCGATTACGTTTGTTGAAATGTTTGTTTGTTTAAGATAACCTCAAGGTTGGCTACCAAATGCTGTAATCCGTAATTTGGTATTCATTATAAAATTACTTTTCCCCCAATCGCTAAGTAGTCTACAATACGATTCTTGTTGATGAACCCCATGATGAGATTTACATGAAACCGTTAGAGATATTCGTCAAGGTGGCTTTTTCCTTGCAGAAATTTCGAAAGCTGCCAGATCGCGAATGGATTTTCTAATCCGATTTCCCTCTTGGGACATTTGTATTTAAAAATTGTAAAAAAATTGCTTATATAAAAACAAGCAGAAAAATTATATCCGGTCGTGACCGAATCTTTTATACCCATCACCGTTATCCTGAAAAAGACAATAAAATATAAACAAAAGTGTTGGCAGTTTTTGTTATATAGAGGAGTGGACGTGATCTTTGAAAAGTTTGAATCCTCTCTTACAAATTTGTAAGTGAAATTTCCATTTCCGGTAACGAGAGAATGTTTACCACACGGACAAATTCACAGACGAACATATGGGTGTAGTCAGGTATTCCAAATTTGAAACTGCCCAAGAATTGGTATACTTTATAGGGTTTTTGAAGCGTGTTTCTATGCGTTATGAAGGTATGGGGAAAAAATTAAATTTTGAGATATTGGGTGGGCGTGATGAATAATTTCCCCCTTTGTATAGCTAGTACAGCTTTGCTTACAGAATATGCGTTCAACGTTTTGTACATTTATCTGCTATAGTTTATGAGTAACGAACAAAAGACCAGTTTTTAATTTCTTTTGAAAAGCAGAGGTGTTCTCAGTTTACGTGGTTTTGTGGGCGATTCCTTAGATTTGTCCCACTTTCAATGCTACCTTGCGTGCAAGAACTTCCAATATTTCTGCCACTTAGAAAGTCGATGGCTTCATTTTTGCAACCAGGAGAATGCTTACGGCAGACAGACCGACAGACGGGCAACGGGACAAACGGACAAAAGGATATGCTTCAATCGATTTAGAGTTTGATTCTGAGCGAGAATATACCACCATTTGAATCACGTGATATCTCTGAAGCTTCCTTCTCGGTCTTGCAAACGTTCTGACAAATTGATAAATCCCTCATCCTTCGGTGATGGGCATAAAAATAAGGTGGAAAATTAATATTAATTGCAGTTTGTCTTGACGATTGGGTGCAAATGCCCCTCACATGATTTCCTTCGAATAGAAATTAAACAAAATGGAGCTTTTGATCTCTTTACTAGCGGACTCTCTAGAGTCCAGAGCCAGAGTGGGGCCAAATTCACCACAATAATAGGATCTAAGATGATAGAGTAGAAAACAACTATACCGCCTCTCGACGCGTTCAAGTAACCTGCGATAAGAATTGCAAAAGGTGAAATGTCAAAAGTAGTTATCTGTTATCGGAGCACTTCTGGCAAAACAAGTCGGCCAGAAATTTTGACATTCACTTATAAAGATGGCTCTAAAGCATAATTATCTTCAATTTGCCCATATGTGTGGGCAAACTGAAGTCGTGAGCTCACGTAGATTGGGATGGCAATAGGGATGACCGAACATCTTACATAGGGTTCCTGTGTTATATCGGCGATTTTTGGATTTCATGGGATTCGAAAAAACAATTTTGCATTGCGTGGCAAGAAGACACACCAGGCTTTCTTAATGAGGATAATGAAGGGGCTTTAAAAATAACTTCAAATTGAGTGAGGACCAAAATAAGGGATGATAGCCTAGGTGTAGGTCAAGTAGCTTGCAGTTATTTTACGGATGGTTCGTAACGTATTCGATATAACTTAGCATTTGTAAATAGTGGTATGTGGTGGATTATAGCAGACGTATGCCTGTCCTATTTGATGTTTTTCCATTCAAGATATATTTTGAATGTTTAAAAATTTTAGTATTTCAATAAACAGACTCTTAATAAAATATGTTAACAAACCATTTATCTTGAAGTACATTGTCATTTATAAATGGCGTCAAGGATTTGTTCAAAAAGAGGTCACTGAACACATAAAATGCTAAACATTACTCCAACACTCACCAACGTACTAAAGCAAAACATTACAAAAATTTTGTAAGAAAAAATTTCAAGTATCACTTGAAGCTACAAAAAGAAAAAGAAAAGAAAACCCTTTTATTTATATTAGTATCAGCAAATTTTAATATAAAGAATTATGGCGCCTTTTTATAAACATTCGTATAAAAAAAACAAAACCCATTAAACCCTGTTGACCTTCTATCTTATTTGTTCTAAAACTGAATATTATGTCATCCAATTGATAATTTTAACGCTTCGGTAATTTTCATATTCATTGTTTAAATACCTTCACCTATTCGCAATATACATATGCTGAACATGTAAAGAGAACATTCCTTTTATACATTCATTCACGCGCCGTCAAAACCGTACACACCCAACTTTTTTCTTCCACGGCAGATACATTGTTCCGTGCATATCCGTGCAAAAAACGTCGTGTGAAAAATATGATAATTTTGGTGATATTTTCCGCAACTGCAAAAAATCGTGTAAGATGAAAAAAAATCTGTTCAAAAAACCGCGCAAAAAAAGTAATTATAATATCCATATTACATGATTATAGACCAAAAACTATTCATTTTCATTACAAAAACAAATTAAATTCGGTACAACATATAAAAATTGAATTTGAAATTGGGAATAAAAAATAATTTCCCAACTTTTCGCTACCATCAAGTCGAGTGTGCCTAGCACAAGCATCGGGTTGGATTTCGTTATCAACGCCCAAGTAGCGCCAGAGCAAATAACTAACAGATATGTGAGTAAAAGTCGACTGACATCTCATCACAGTATCCCTTCAATTGTCTATAGTTACTGTGCGCATAAGTTTCCGTAGGACACTATCAAAGTCAAAAAAAAAAAAAAAAAATTTTCTGTGATATTCATACTAGAACAAAAATTTCGTGTAAAAAAGACCGGGTAAAAAAGACCGGGTAAAAAAGACCAGGTAAAAAAGACTTGGGCGTATTTCACATATATCAGCGGCATGCTTTTCTATCATTCTATTTGTAAGATTCGGGCAAGAAATTTATAAGAAGGCTTGGACCTTCGTATCTTGTTCTATATATTATTTCTTTATTGCTTATATTGGTAGGTAAGTATGATTTCGTATATTTTAGGACGAAAACGATTTTGATAGACAGTTAGTTAGGTTAGTTAGTTAGGTTAGTTAGTTAGGTTAGTTAGTTAGGTTTTACGTATTAATAGTGATGAATGTATTATTAGCTGTGATTTTCGTACTAACGAAGAAAAACCAGCATGATTACTCGCGACTCGATTTTTACTCATAGTTACTTTATTAGATGTTACTTTCCGCGTTCCGTTGGGTCGCTTCACTTTTATCATCTATTTCGTTATTATTATTAAAGTCGCCTAAGAGCACAATATTTGGGATTCCGTTACTGCTCCGTAACACTTTACTAATACTAAATGTTTCCCAAACCTTCTATCAGGGTAATTGAAGTCTTATATGTAGAAAGACCGACTTCCTTTAGTAAAATCAGATTCGAATAAGCACTCTGCCCAACGGGAACTGCCCCTTTGATTTTTTATTTTTTTTTTTGCAGAGAATCTAAAACCTCCGTACATTCTCAATTCTGGCACAGTACAGTAAACCCCTAAATATTATAGTTTTTGCCTGGCTTAGTCCACGAGACAGATGAAATCGGCTTTTGAGAATAATTTGTCTGCTTTGCTATAGTTTACGCCTCCTTTTAAGTTTTGGTTGTTGGGGGAAAAGACTTTGATGCGCGGATTTTGTGATTATCTATAGGAAGTTCCTGAAAGATCGGACGTTCAGATTCGAAGGATAAAGTTAAATGCGTTTATTCGCATTTGCTTTCGGTACGAAAAGTGCGTTTACTCTTTTCGGCAGTAAAAGAGAAATCTACCGTTTCCTCCGATCTTTATTGTTCAACCACAACCCATTATCGTTTTTCTGTTTTGAAGTCGAAATATTTCAAATTTAGTTATCTCTACTCTTACCGGAAGTCCTTTTCGATAGTTGTTCAGAGAGCATATACTAGTCCCACGGCCGGGCCTACAATGGTTTATCTTAGTTTACTTAAGCTGAGTTTACTTCACTTATTTTTTTCCTGTGTTATCTGTTGATTCGGAAAATCTCTGCTACAACGAACATAAACTTTTGTATATCAAGGTAATCCGTTTTTTTTTTTTTCACTTTAAAATTCTCTTCTCGACCCTTTTTTCTCACTTTTCATCTTTATCTATATTAACGCATTAAAAAGTATTCTTTTAACACAACAACAAAAAAGTGCCTCCAACTTTATCTGCTTTAACAGATGTTTAACAGCAATTGCTTCAGTTAATTGCCTTTCCTCGTTTTCTTTTTAAATGTTTTATAGGCAAATTCTCTTGCAGTTAATCAATACAATAAAAGGTTGCTGGCAATGGAGAACACTTGTGTTACGTAATAAATTTAAATAAAATCATACAAAGATTAAATTGCATGAAATCTGTAAAATTGCTACATATGTACACTATTAAGAGAAATTAAAAAAACCTACTCTTTCTCTTTCTAGATAATTGCTTTTTTCAACTTTTATCAACGAGGCTTATCACGGCGTATAGAGGTTTTTTCATTCTTGACGGTGTAAGACTTTTTTTATACGCATCATCGAAGGATGAGAAATGTATTCATTTTGTCGAAACATTTGCAACGACCAGGAGAAAGCTTCGGAGACCCCACAAAGTTTATATATTGTTGATCAGCATTAAATTCTGAATCGATTTAAGCATGGCCGCCTGTCCGTCTGTGTAATGTAAACATACTCCCGTTCGTGAAAATGAAGCCATTGCCTATAAACTTGCAAGAAAATTTGAGAAGAGTTCCAACTTTATAAAGTTGGCTAAAGTAAAGCTGCAACACGCTCACCCATCTATATAACAAAAACTCTTGAACTCTTCGTTCTCGCTGCTCATAATCTGAATTTAGAAAAAATCACCCGCGCCCGTCTCCGTTATAGAGTATGGATACAAAAGAGTGTGTCACGACCAAATATAATTTTCTTACTTGTTTTTCATCTGTTTCCGTCACAAACAACAGATATTTTAAATTTATCATACAGCGGCGTACTTTTTATCATAAAATGTAAAATTTTGACCTTGAGGGCAAAGGACTTATCACTCATGGGGGTGCTTATATGCAACGGGGTCCATTTAATTCAAATTTGGTCGGCTTAATTTTTATATCGAATTACTCTGATTATCATTCTGTCGTCACACTAAAATATCATTTTGTCAAAATATTAAAAAATTTGGGTTTTTTGTCATAAGAGTTTGTCTTCGATGGGATTTCTTATATGCAGTGATATCCTAGGGAAAGAACCAGTTGATTCAAAATTGAACCAGTTAAGTTTAATATTACATTACATTGCATTACAAGTTTAATATTACCCGAACCAATAAGTTTAATATTCTTACGAATCACTTTTGATCATAAAATATCGTAAAACAATTGGAGTTTTTTTCCGTGTATATATGACATAGCTGGTATAAAATATAAATTGGTATCCAAACTACAAGAGCAGTACATAAGCGGTTATCATGAAGAGAGTTGACTGACTATATTTGGAAGCTACGCATCAATGGTGATCGCTTGACTGCTTGGATGCACTGATTAGCTGCACTTAGCAAAATGCTATGGAATCTTGGTGCAGGTCACCATTTTCGTGGCAATTGCTACACTTAACATTAATTGCAGCAATATCGTCTTGTAATTGCGCTTATAATTCTTCTGAATCAGGCTTGAGTGATTGGAAAAACTCAAAAACCTTTTTAAGGAAAATCAATAACATCGGAATCGTTCTTCGTCGCCTAATATCCCGAAAAATGTTTCGTTTTCTACGTACGACGTACAAATGCACAACAAAATACACCTCTGCATATAAAAGTTCCTACCGAGTGTCTAAAAGTAATTTTTTTAATAGTTCGACTAGGACTCGTGATAAAGGTTGGTCGAATTGGTCGGTGAGTTCCAATATGCTTTCGTAAAAATAATCAAAAAACAAAAAACAAATCATGTCCATATTGTTTACAGTGTGTTATTAATCTTAATCCATATCTCCCTTAATGTCTCTATACTGTAAACACAAGGCTTTATGCAGTCCGCTCCAATTCATCGCGCAGACAAGCTTTTGATATCTCCAATAGCACTCGCTGGCCTTACTCTCGAAAAAAGCGTTCGCATGTTAACAAGTCTAATTAAAATTCCCGTCTTAAGCTTCCCGTAACGACGCTTCTACCCGGTAAATAAAGTCATCTATGCCCGCACCATTAACCATTTTGCCGTTTAAAGTTAAGTCTTCCGTTGTGAATTATAGCGCAAATCTTGTCCAAACGAACGGATAATTTACTAAAATTTAGTTTTCGGTTGGCAGAAAAAAAGTTCTATTGACTTAAGTCACGCTGGCGGTTCGAGGATATGCTTAGGAGTTGATCTAAGTTATGATGTTCACTATTTATCTGAGTTGCAAGCTCGTGGATAGCGGGTCGAGGAGTTACAGGTGCATTTCTTTTTTTAGAGAATGCAAATTATTACAATTATGGCCACGAATACCAAAAATGGTGTGACTGTCCAAATTGAGACGAGATAGACATCTCTCTGTGTTGTCTTCGATAGTTTCGGACAAGCGATTAGCTTGAGCTGTGAATAGATCGCCTTGCCTAGATGGTCTTTAGCAAATTCCTTTTGACGCAAATTCTAAATGCCTTTTAGTTTGCCAGACCGTCCACGTTACCCGTGTACGTCTACGCTTTTGGTTTGTACAGTGCACCCCAGATAATGTCAAGAATAACGGATCTTTACATGGTTTCCTCATAGAATCTGATGTCTTTGAACGGGATATGGAAATTTTAATGCTTGTATTTTGCTTTCTGTTCTGGAAAAGATTTTAGACGGTTCTCGAAGTTCCATTACGGTACCCATTACGGTACTTTTAAAAAGCAAAAAGTTTATTTGCATCCAAGCCGCACAAAAATTCCTTGAAAATTTAAAACGTTTAGCTCTGTCCCTGTTCTACGCAATACAAAATTCATGAAATCATTTTCCATTTATCGTGACGCAAGCTAAGGCAAGGGTGGTGTGTTGGCCGAAGTAGACAAAGAAGGTGATAAAATTCCTGTAGCTTCTGTATCTAAAAAGCTTAATAAGGCGCAACGCTACTACAGTGGAATGGAGGAAGAATGCTTAGCACAAGTGTTAATTTTGAAAAAGTTTAAGTTTTATTTTGAGGGCCATTCGTTCACTATTATCACAGCTCATGCATCACTCAAGCGACATATGCCCCAGAAAGACAAAATGTGGTGGGGCTTTTTCAAGAACTAATGTGGAAGATCCTCCCTCCGAACGACAATGGCGCAGCCTCACTAGGAGATTTGCAATCCGCTACTTTCTCTCGGTAGAGGGGAAAATGTAGAAGTTACATAAAAAAAGTAATGAGTAAAGTTGTGGTATACTGCGAAAATCTGCAGTCTTAAAGTGGAATCTAGGGCGATCTGGCAAAATTGAAAAAAGGGGAGCGTGGCAGGGGCAGGGGCAGGGAGATTCAAGGGGTATTCAAAAGGATTTTGTAGGTAGGTAGAAGAAAGAGGCTGCGAAGCAACATCAACATCGCCATCCGCGAAACGATAGTCAGGCAGTGCAGTATGCAAATCTTCCTTGAACGATCAAGCCGCCCTAAGACAGACAACATTGAAGGCTAGGTCTGGTGAGTACATTGTTTTCCGAAGAACTTCGCATTCGGTTTGCAACAGTGTATCCTTGACCACTAGTGCAACTTGTGGCTATGCATCTATTAGTAGCTATTACTGGTCTTTTTTGCATCAACAAATCGTTCAAGTCAGTAGACATCTGCAGCAACCGTTTTATTATATTTCAGCAACTCGCAATACACTACACCTTGTCAATCCCACCATATACGCAACAAGACATTGTGGCCATGAATACCAAAGAAAAAACCAACAGAAAGCTATGCAATCGACTGACAAAGTATTTTTTTACTTTTTATTGATTTCATCTTGATTGACATATATTGATATTAATTCGCATCCCGACTGCAACAATATTTTTCCTATTTTTATTATGTTTACTCTATCATGAATTGATTTTTCTGCTTCCGTAAACTCAGAAGCCGTTGGCTGAGACAATGAACTGTGAATGAAACAAAAGCAAACACTCGTGTAAAACCATTGAATAACAAATTTAACTATTCATGAGAACAAGCCACATATATATAATTTTTGTAGACCTGTAATAAGATCTGTAGTAAGGTCTAATTTTATAAGTTCTGGCAGCTATTTGTGTAGCTCTTTATGAGTGAGTGCCCCCTACGTTTACCTCCCTATTAATTTTATAAGTTCTGGCAGCTATTTGTGTAGCTCTTTATAAATGACTGCCTCCCTATTTTTATACGTCCTCATGTTATTCTTCCTGTGTGCAAAGGCACTTCTTACCATCTGTTATACGTGGTTTTGTAACATAGTAAAATTACTCTTTAATACCACATGTTATTTATAAATAGTTCAGCAGCAAGCTAAGCGGATACACAACTGTAGGCTTTTCGGAAAACCTTTTTTTTTTTATTACTTTGAGAGATGTTTTAGACCTTCTGCGGCCTGCTTCGACTTTCTGTCTCCAATGAATCTCAATTGACAAGGTGCGGCTTACTAGCTGACCTGTTTATTTTTAACTTCTCTGGTGCACTAACAGATGTCTCTAGGAAAAGTTTATTGTCATTTAAAAGCATTTATAAAATGAAGAAAGTTTCGAACAGTGTCAGTATTTTTGCTAACGAATTAAAAGTTCGGTATAATGTTTTGATGTTAATTGTAAGTCTTATAGGATTATAAGTTGTCTTGCCGCTTTTCTTCTTCGTCTTCGTATTTGTAAAGTATAGCGTTTTTGATGATGGAAATGCGGCACACATTAGTATAAAGTCTTTGAGGAAGAAGGACTTGGATTAATGCTTGAACAGTGCAAGGCAAGACTGTCTTTGACTTATGCAGCAAATGCGGCAAACTCTAGTACAAAGTCTTCGTGGAAAAAGAAGGGCGTGTTTAATGCAAAAATTAATAAAAAATCGATTACAATAAAAAAACATTTCTTTATGCAACATATTTCCCGTTATACGCGAAACATGATGTTTCAAAGCACTCCATGAAACAACTCCGCAAGTTTTCATTCTCTCCATTAGAGTTGTTCATAACATCTTTAAAGTAATAATAGGTCGTATCGAAAATTCTTCGCGGGATGGTTTTGATGTCTATATGTCAGGCAACACTCGCCTGATTTTTTCAAACGAACACTTAAATTTTTTAATTCTTTTTTCTAATTTTCTAATTCTTTCCTCGTGTAAAACTTTATATTACTTTGAAAGTGAGTGACATAGCTGAAGAAATACGTTGTGCGATGCTTTTTTACTATAAAAAAGGAAAAACATAAAAACATGCCGAAAAATTTGTAAAGCGTACGGTGAGGATGCTATGAGTGAAGGAAGGACAGAGGCGTTGTTTGCTAGATTCTGTTCCGGATATTTCGAAATCAAAGATGGACCTCGCAATCAGTGAAAAATCCCATCAAATTTGAAACTGACGGAGCAAGACCGGCACGCAAGCTGCCGAGAAAGAGCGCAGTCATTAGACATCAACCTGATGATAGTTTGGAATCATTTCAAAAGAGCAGAGTATAAAAAAAAGCTCGAAATCGTGGAGACTTTTCAATATGAATTCAATTATTATCTTGTGAATCACGGAAAATATTTTCGACAAGTTAATTTAAGGATCGGTTGTTACCGAAAGGTTTGCCTCGTTTTATTAAAAAATTGAGCTATACATTCTCTAGACCGCCTGTGGTAAAAGGATGTATTAATTTTTTAGGGACATTCCACACCCAATAGGCCTAAAGATAGACTCTCCTTTTATTACATCGGAATCACTTTCCACATCGATGTAAGCTTTTCCGTTCTTTGCTGCGTTTTCTTTTTTTACGTTCAATCTACAGGTTGCAAATGTTGGACATGTTTTGAAAAAATTTGGCGCGCTGGCATGTTTTGGTCCAAGGACCAGCGGTATTGAAGATGATTCGAAACGGGCCCCTTTTTCGACTGCTATAACACCGTCATTCGCTAGACAACAGCTACAAACTGCATTGACCGAAGCGGTGCGACGTGTCTCACTACAGCGTTTTTACCCGTTCTCTTCTTTAAGATCCCTAACGCATATTTTAAAAATCGGAGTAGCTAAAGACATGTTTGCGTTAACTGATCTAAATGCTTTAGGGCTCCTCAAAATAAATACGCGACGCGAAATTGGCTCCAGAGCTGCCACATTTCAATATCTTTCGAAAAGGGTTTTATTTTCAAATGCCGAATAACTTCCTCGCTTATTATTATTTTTCTACCATCTTTTCTTCCATGCAAAAAAGTTTCTCGAAAAAAAGCCTTTTTCTCAGGTTACTGTCATGGTATAAGAAAGTTAATAATTCCTACACCTCATTGCTGCGAGCATTTATAATAAAAAATTCCTTCGCCTCTTCAGAGGGAAGTTAGTTCGTTTCATTATATTTTCACGCCATCACTTCAAAATATTTGTAATGAACAAAGCAGGAATTTGTTGAAAATATTCACGTTTTTTAAATTTTTTAAACATCAATAAATTAAAATTTGTTAAAAAAAAAAGAAGGCTTTTTTTACTTACCCTAATTGTTGCTGAGATATTTCTTTACTATCATGAACTTTGTGATTATATTTTTTTGATAAAAATTCCATGGCTGCTGTAGTTTTCCTCTAGTCAACGCATCGTGCATCGGAATATAAAAAAAAAAAAAAACACAACAGTTGTAAACTAACAGATTAAAAAAAGTATGAAGGGCATTAAAATATCGAAAATTTGGTTCTCTTTGAACACCACATAAAACCAATCAGAGAATTATGTTCGGCTTAGACCGAATCGTTTATATTCACCATCTTGGGCAGAGCCGATTTTTGTAGAGTATTTTTAGAATGCTTCTCTTATTGTTTATGGATTATAAACAGCGGAAGTGTTCTCAGGTTATTTTGGACTAGAGGCGTGTCCTTTTACTGATTGATTCCACTTTCAATACCGATCTGCGTGCAGGTAATACCTTAAATTTTGCGGCCAGGAAATTTGTGCGACATTAGACAGAAGGACGAGCGGGCAAAGACGTATCCTTAAATCGATTCAGATGTTGATGCCAACCGCCGATACATATATATATCGCAGTGTCTTTGAAGTTTTCTTCTTCTGGGTGTTGCAAGCTGTAGCCTAGCAGGGCTCAGCACTAGATCTGCCAAATCACTTCACTAAGTGCAATTTCGTCGTAAACTGGGCAAAATTACACCAAGCTGTCATATAACTCTCACACTTCTCATGAAAACCATATATGAAAAGAGAGATAAAATAAGCTCTATGTTGTTGCAATCTAACGCAGTAAGCTTTTAGGTAACTTAGCCTTAATTTTGATGCCATGTGAAGGTCTATTTTTTATGATAAAATTTTTTTCTGGCGGAGGTCTCATGTTATACAAATTGCTTACGTTCATTTACTAGGCTAGGATACTTCTTTATCGCTTGCCAAGAAATTTTGTATACCCTACACCACAAGTAATTTTAAGTTTACGCGGATGTATATAACATCCAGAATGGCTTAAGGTGTGAGCTTTTCTTTTGTTTTACCGATCGCCTGAGAATCACTTCGTAAATCGATTTAAACCTGTCTCTCTATTAAAGTATAATGTTTCGTGTTTCATCTATAGGGCGAAACTTTGGAGTTCTCTTGCCGAATTTTGAGCATGGATTGGATCGAACCATTTTTACGAGTACTTCTCATATAAGGCCTCATTTCGAAAAAATTCGTTATTGGAAAAAGTTTGTAATTTTCAAAATTTCCCAGATCGGATGAATTAATGTTTAATTTACTTATTGAAAGTTAGCCAATATATGGCAAAAACGTCTAATTTTTCATAGTTCAATAATCGATTTTTATAATCTAAATACGCATACACATAATAAAGAATTGGTATGTAAAAGCGTTTTGTAAAATCCTATTTTTCGTTCAATTTGTTTTCTTTATATTGGTTAGGATCGTATCACTATGTTATGAATTTATAGCAGCGCAGATTTTATGCAGGAACTTAGAACAACTTACTTCCAATACTTCTTTTTGACTTATTTCTTCGAATATCTTGATTCAAGTGTATGAGCTTGAGCAAGCAGTTGTGTTAAATCGCTGAATTTCACGGTGCACTTTCGTCTACTTTTTACGGATTGAATTCACCAGAAATTTTTATTAACCCTTTTTCCTAATCAACAGCAGCGTAAGGGCTTTTAGCTAATGACGTCTATAGGCAAGCTAGCGAATATGTTTATAAGGGTCTATTACTTCCCCATAATTTTGCAAAATTGTGAAGCTTTCATGCAGACTTGTTTTATGAGATTTTATGTTTCTATAACACCAGCAATTTGACATAAAAATTAGTTGTAATAAGGTTCGACCACATAGGTCCAACATGGGAACTGGTCTCAATAAAAGTCCTTAATAAAATTAAATAAGTATCTAGCAGTATAATTACTGCTAGATACAGTATATAATACTGCAGTATATAGTACTGTGTAACCTAAATACCTAAGGATGATGGGATCTTCGACAGGCAACCTTACCACACGTGAATCACGTCAATTCAGCTTTCGCAGTCACTCCTTTATAAGGACCTTTATATATAAGCATAAACGAATAACCACATTAAACGAATTTGTATCAGATATTTAATAATAAAATAATAATAAAAAACTTTGCATTTTTTTTTTTTTATAATTAAATTTTATTCTAAGCCCTCACGTCTCCATGCTGAATAAATACAAGAATTATTATTGAGATATACAAAACTGGGAAGTTCTACCGCAACATAGTCCATACTCTCCAGACCTAGCACCGTCGGACTACCATCTGTTCAGGTCACTTGAGGTCACGTTCGTTACGAAATAAAAATTTTAATTTCTTATCCGATGGCCAAACGAACCTTGAGTTAGATTTTAAGTCACGCCCACCCCACTTTTTCAAGAAGAGGGTTGAACTGTTGCAGGAACGATGGCAACAAGTCATCGCAAACGACGGTGATTACATAAACGGTTAAAAAATAAAAAATTTTGTCTATGAATGCAAAATAATTGATTACTTATGGGTCCCCCTAATATATGTAACATCAAAAAAAAAAAAACAACCAGAAGTTATAATTAAGCATAAGGAATTGTAAAGGGGTCAGAGAGTTGGGTACCCCATTATATTTCCCTATAGACATACACTTGTAAATATGTGTTATATGTTACCGTAATTGGTGCTTCATAGTAACTGATCTCCTCAAATAAGACCTGGAGAATCATAATGAACGATTAAGCGAAATTGGTTGAATATTAACTTAGATCTAGGAGAGACGAAGAGAAGAAAGTGTTATTAAACAGATGCTAACTGAAAAAAAAAAAAAAAAGATAGCACAGTTTTACTGAAAGTTGATAAAATTAAATGAATTAAATTTTATTTATTTTAGTTTTGACTCCCTCTTGACCACATTGAAGTTCCACCACTGCACAATGTGCACATAGAGATAGCCACCCATTTCAGTGCGTGTAATTTATGGCTAATTATAGCTAATAATTTATTACTAAAATCTAATTTTTTATGGCTTATAATTCAATTTAAATAAATTACTATATTAAACTAAATATATTCCATTTGCAATCACAAAATCTATAATTTTAAAAAACATTTTCCCTATTTCATGAATTTATGCGTTAATTAGAGATACAACACATAATATAAAAAGCGAGAAATTTTAATTAATCGATAAGGGCTAAAAAGTACATTAAATGCGAACAAAAATTATTCCACATTCTATTAAAAGTGTTTTTAGTCCTAAAAATGTGAAAATTATTATTTATAAAATTTTTTTTAAATATTCAATTATTGAATGTAGATAAGAAGACAAAGAAAAATCATATTCATTCCATCCGTCTTAGGAATCCTTGACATCCACAACATCAGAGACTTGGAAAATATTTTCTTAAATATTGGGGTCAGTTGATTAACCGAAGTCACTTCACTGACAGTGACAGTGACTTAACAAAAAATATTTATTTACACGACTACATGTCTAATTGTCGACGATTTGAGACCAATATCTTATATGAAATTTAATTTATCTTCATCTTCTGCAATTGAGCAAATCAACAAATAAAACAGATTGAAGATGAACACGGAATGTGTTCTTGTGTGGACTTTTAATTAAGTTATTTAACTAAGAAATTTTTTCTTAGTTGAGAGATTTTATAAGCTTGAAAGTATTTTGATCATTTTTATACTTGAAAAAGGCTTTTATTGATAATAGTTCGCACAAAATGTATTAATCAGAATAACTTCCATAATTTTCAATAATTTTTTCTCATTTTTCCGGCAGCATGGTGGCACTGTGTCGAAAGAGAGTTTCTGGTTTGGCAGCGATTCAATCATCGACCAATTTTCGTTGTTCTTCAGCACTTCGAAATCACGTGCCAGCCAAGCGATGCTGCATCGATCTGAACAAGTGGTAATCAGAAAGCGCTATCTGATATCTGATAAGATAAGGTAAGCTGGGTGCGGCAAAACTTCCCATTCGAGTTGCAACAGTACATCCTTGAACGCTATTGCAACGTGTCGCCGATCGTTGCCATACAAGAGGATGACTTTGCATCTGTCAAGCGCTATTGCTGGTCTTACATCGTTCAATTTGTTCAATTGGTGTTTCACTCGGCTTTAGCAGCTCGTAATGCACTACATTTCGCTGATCCCATCATATGCATAACAAAATTTTATGGCCACAAAAATTTTGCTTTGGTGTCGTTGTGGAAGACGCTCCAAGACTAACAAGATGACTTTTAACGCTTGGGATTGTCGTAATAGATCCCCACATAAAACTCTCCTTTTTTTGCCTGGCTAGCAATGAATCTATGATGTCGAAACGGCTCGAAATGGTATTCTTAGTCAGTTCGTGTGGTAGCCATTTTGCCCGTCTTTCAGATCGTTCCCATAGCAAGTAAACGTTGTAAACGGAGAAATGGTTGACTCATCAGTTGCTAATCTATTTGAAAGTTTTTTGGGAAGTTGAACTGGGCTTTTATCAAACAAGTCTTGTATTGGAAATCAATGTATTGGCATTTTTTTTATGCTCCGGGCCGTTCTTTGCCATTGAAACCAAAACTAACAATTGGGATATGATGGAGCAGCATGATCATAAGCTTGTAAAAATACTTGATGAACCAAAGTTTTCTTTGGATAAAATTTTGTTTTGCTTTTCCAGGTATCTTTCTTGTAAATGCATCTCTGATCATATTATGTAATAATAAGAAATTCCCGATGTAGACATAATTACACGAGTGGAAGAAAACGCCTACATTTAGCTGAAATGGGCAACAGGATTGAATTTTTATGATGTAGATTTTCGAGAAATTTATATAACAAATTAAAAGTTATTGAGGTGATCATTACAGTTACTTGAAATTTCGCACGGTCGTGCAGATACGTTCCTTCGAACAATGCAACCGCTCCGTCAGCGTCTCAAAATTGAAAAAAGAGTATTTTTTTACTTTGCCTAGTATTTATTTTTGTTCCCTAGGCAGGTATATTTAATGTCTGCAGATATATATAATATCTAGAATGACTTGGCATAGACCCATCTTTTACCGAGCTTGTCTATCCATCTATCCATCTTGTTTTCTGGTGTTCAACCTATAGGTAATTTTAAAGTGCTCTTTAAATGCTAAATATTTCGACACTTACTGACTAGACGAAAATCATAAAATTTTTTTTTTTAGTTAATTACTTCAGCAAAACAATCACGCAACGCAAAAGTTTCGATAAAAAGGAAATTTTAAGATTAACTTTCTTACGACTTTGACATACTTTGCTATACTTTGTTAAGTTTTGTGTTTTTATTTCTTTCCTCTTTTTATGGTACGCTTTACTTTATGCTTTAAGTTGCTTAAAGAGTTTTTTGTCTGCACTTTTCTTTATAGAATAAATAGCTAAATAATTAAAGATTCTTTATGCACCGATGAGCAACAAATTTTAATGAGTTTATTTTTATAGCCTTGCAATAAGCTCTTAAAGATTCCCATAGAACAATCAGCCTCAAATACCATAGAAAATTAGCCTATTCATTCATTTCTTTGGTAACACAAGCACAACAACACAAGTAAGGGTATCATAGTCGGGCAAAGCCGGCCATTATATACTCTACACTACATTGCCTAGCACAGTTATTAAGTCGTGTTGGTGTGGTGGTAGCACACCAAAAATAACATCTTTTTATGCAAAGGCATACTTTTCATGAAAAGCCCGCTTATTAGAGGGTCACCAGACCATCACATGACGCAATGCAAATTTTGCAAACTTAATTTGCTTCTTAAAAATTGTTTATATTTCAGTTCCGTCATAAAAACCTACAGATTAGACTTTCTCTCCATATACGAGATTTTCATGATAACTCCAATACATTTCAAGATCTATAAAATAGATCTACCTGATCCAAATTCCCTATCGTTAATTGTTTTGCTAAAATGCTACTATGGATCAATTTTTATCACAAGATATTATAGCTTACACCATTTTCTGACAGCCGTACTATTCATCAGGAATCTTGTATGGAGCGAGGTCCAAGAAATAGATCCATGTGACTACCATTAACAAATTTGGGTCATAAAATATTTTTTTTCATTTAGCAACTTATCTTTCCTGAGAAAACTTATATGTGGTGATACCCAATAAATAGACTTACGTCGTCCAAATTCGATAAGGTTGTCAAGTTACTATTACGAACCAATTTTGACTATGAAATATTGAAAATTAAATCTTTTTACCATAAAAGATTCGGCCTTCATAGCAACGTTGATATGAACATTTAAATATGGTCGCAAAATTTTGCATCAACGTCATGGCTTTGGAAAAATGGTTTTTCATCCACCACCAACATCGTTTCATTTTTCTTAATTCTTGATTCACTTTCTTATTGTTGTTCTTCGATTTCTTTATTTTTTCTTATGAAATAACATAACAGCGCAGCTCGTTATTGTGTATTTCCGTCAACAACTTAGAAGCTGCGCAAGCCATTCGATCAGAATTTTTCAAAAACATTTTGGCGATGTTTGACGGCAGCTTACTTTAAATGGTCCTAACCGACTGACTTAGTTGTAGTCACGAAGCGAGTGCCTTTCATTGGCGTTGGGCGTAGAAAATTCATGCGAAGTATCGGTTTTTTTTTTTTTTTTTTTTTGTTGTTGAGTAAAGTTGGACTAAGCCAATAAATTTGTGGCTTATATGTCCGAAGTGCAATACTTTACGAAGTATCGGTTAAAAAACTAATTTAAAAGCTCAATGTTTTAATTAAATTAGAACGAATAACAAGAAATAAATGTCTACTTGACTTTTATGGTTTGAGCTCCGTGTTGGCAACGCACCTGGTTTCGGTGCATACAATCAACTTTCATCCTCTAAAAAGCAATTACTCCGAACTTCTTGTTGTTTAACAGTCTTCATATTAGTCATCGCTAGAGATTTCATGCATTTCGTTTCTTTACAATTGTGCCAACAGGCATACATTGCATAGTAGCATGAAAAGGAACATGAATACACACACACATATTCAACTGTTAAATAAAGAGCATCTCAACACCATTAAAACAGCGCATAAATTGTGCGACGCAAGGAGTAAAGAAATATATCATGCCTTGCCATCAAGCAAGGAAATTGTTGCTCATTTCCGTAGCTATTTGTTGTAGAATGTTGGAGAAAAATTGATTAAGATGGTGCAGGCAGCTTTTGGAGGTAAAAAATCTGTTTGACATCACGCGGAATAAAGGCGCTAATTAATGGACGGACTCAGAAACGAGGTTAAAGTCGCCCGAAGCTATAATATATATATATATATATATATACTATATATACAATATATATATATATATATATATTATATATACTATATATGTATATAGTATATATATATATATATATATATATATATATATATATATATATATATATATATATATATTTTTTATTTATAAATATATTTATTTTTTTTTTTTATTTCTGCGGAGAGTCTGACAGATGTGAAGAAAAACTTTTATAGTTTTTAATAAATTCAAAATAACTCATAAAATTAAATTTCAAAATTATTTCTAACGAAAGACTTCCTCTAGTGCCCCTACATGAATTTTCGTTTTCATCATCGTTGATTCTTTTCCTCCTTTTTATTTACTTACGACATTTTTTTTTTATTTTATTATTAATTGTTTTTTTTCTATTTTATACTTTTGCGAGAAGCCCAGCAGAGAGAAGGTCTAGAAAATTTTTTGAAAAACGAAAACTAAAGCGAATGTATATAAATGATAATTTAACTCTCTTTAAAGATTTACAGAGAGGAAGTAATGACGCACCGAACTAACAACTAAATTTAACAACAATGACTCTAATATTTTTTTTCAACTTTTTTTTTCAACTTTAAATTGCGCCAAGTCTTATAATAACGTTAAAGAAAAACATTTTCGCATTTTAAGTGTAATTTTTTTTTCGATGCTAAGTTAAATCTAATGCCATCGTCAACATTGTTATGAGGTTATTTATGAGTTTTAGTTTATATTGTCGACAAGAAATCCCAACCTTATTAAAAAACTAAATAAATTTTTATAGCAATGTTATCGCAAAATATTTATGACCTTTGTGGCACTTAACATGCTACACAAAAGAAATATGTACGCGCAAGTTCATATATTAACAAGCAAGAACATTACAATCGGGCAAGGCCAACTATTAAGTACCCTACACCACTTCGCATAGTAAAGTTAATCACTCGTTTTAGTGATTAAACACCAACAGTTACACGTTATTTTCGTGCAAAGGCGTACTTTCCATCCAAGCCCCAAAGTGTTCAAAAAATTGACTTACGTTGTCCAAATTCAGTACTGATTGATTTCTATGTCAATTTACTGTAATGATCTAATTTTCAACATGAAATATTAAAAACTATACCTATTTACTATATAAAAATTCAGTTTTCGTAGGAACGATTATGTGAGAGAGGGTTCAGCGGAACTAAATTTCTCATACCAAGTCCAAGTACTATTACCGCCAGAGTTTTGTCGAGAAATTTTGAAAATCGCAATTTTTCCCATATAGCGAATTTTCAAAATCGGGCATTGTATGGGGATTGTTTGAAAAAACAGGACCAATCCAAA
>KK503187.1:30390-41553 GCA_000688735.1 Glossina austeni | reverse complement strand
ATATCATTGTCTACATGTCCACGTCGTTCACAGGCAGTACGAACTTGTGGAGATTCGGATCAGATTTTCATGATATTTTGCATAGGCATTCAGTTGGCGGGTGGTAAGCGGCCCTATTAAATTTAAGTGCATTTTGAATAATTCGAAAACGCATTTAGGAAAAATCTTGTGGTTTCGAATATCAAGTATTTTCGACAATCGTTTCTAGGTCTTGGCTTTGTAGTGATACAACACACCACCACTTGTAGTACAAGATGTATTGAGTGTGTGCACATGTAACACCCAAATGTGCTTAGGATAAATCAATCTATACGGCGGTTGATTCAGAATCATTCCCTGAATTGCGTTAGATATGTCTGCCCGTCTGTCCCTCTGATGTGTGGTCATGTGGTTTCATGGTTAATTTACAAAATTGCAGTTTCTGTGATACGTTGATGAAATTTTGTACACAAACCTGTTTAAGCCCCAAGCCCGACCCTATCGAGAATGGATTGGATCGGATCACTTTTTCGGCAATTCACCATATAACGCCTTATTTTGAGAAATCGTTACATGGAAGAAAATTGCAATTTTCGAGATTTCTCGATAAAAATCACTTAATAATTGCATTTTAGCTTTCTTTAGTGATGTGATAAATTTGGAATCGATAGCCACATTTTTTGAAGTCCCTACGATATAACTGTTCCTACGAAAACTGTATCGTCGTAAAGCAAAAGCTTTAATTTGGAATAGCTCGCGATGAAAATTGATCCATAAAAGTAATTTGATGTAGAAATTAACATTACCGCATTTGGGCCTTGTAGATCTATTTTTTAGATCCCCCTTCATACAAATGTTCTCATGACACGTGAACCCTTCGATGCCAAAAGGGCATAGTTTTTAATATTTTATGATTAAAATTATTTAATAATAATAATTTGATATAGAAGTTGACTGAGACAAATTTGTACTGTATAGACCTATTTTTGGACCTCATTTCATATAAGGATTCGTATCGTTAAGCTCTCCGTAAGCTCTTTGGCAAATCGTTTTCATTGTTAACATTTCCTGATGAAAACTAGTTCACAATAACAATTTGGCATAAAAATTAATCGTAAATCGTACGTCTGGACCACACAGGCACATTTTTTTGACTCAATCATGTGCAGGGATTATCATGAAAAGTTAACGCTTATATGGCGGTAATCTCTTAACTTTTTTTAACGAGCTGAAAAATAATCTAATCTTTGACAAATAAAAACGATTTGTTTAATTTTTTTCTCGTCTCTTGACGTCTTGAGCACCCTTCAGCATGAGAATTTCCATGAAAGGTATGCCTTTACGTAAAAATAAGGTATCATTTTTTGTATATTATCGCGAAAATGAATGGTAGCGAAGCGTTGTAGGGTATCCCGAAGTAAGCCTTGCCCGATGCTGTAATTTTTTAACTTATTTCTCCCACTGTACTAAAAGCAGCTTTAAAGTACATTCGTTTTTATTTTTATAACAGAGCGAAAAACCGATTCTATACTGTTTTTTACTGAATGTTCCTGAATGTTCCTTAAATTACTGCAAAGTTAAGAGCAATTTGATTTAATATAAATTTGGAAAGTTTATGTCGAGAGCTATTCGGTTAAAATGGTATGTTTGCACATACCATTAATTAAAGTAAACTAATTTTCGCTTTGCTCTAGCTTTAGCTAGAAACTCTTGTCAGAGTAACGTGACAATTGTATTTGAATGCCGCCCATAAGCCAGATAGCCGGTCATTAACGTCTGCCTAACCTATCACGAACTGCAACTACTTTATTGGATTGTTTCTTTAAAAGGAAACCAACTGCACTTAATAAATGTGTGATAATATTTCATCAATTCAAACGATGACTCGAAGTAAATTTGATTAATGGAAATGCCAAAGAGAGGTGGAAATGTCAAACGTATAGCGCGCGATATATACTATATATATATATATACATATATATATATATATATGACTATATGTAGAGAATAAGTGTTAACCGCAAAGCAAAAGTATTGCAGACGCAGTTGTAATGCAATTTTGTTTTTCTTTTGCAAAGATGCAAAACATGCTGATGCTGTTGCTGTTGCTGTTGCTGTTGCTGTTGCTGTTGCTGTTGCTGTTGGTTTACAATTCAAGGTCTCTTGTTTAGTAAATTGGTCTCACACGTTCGAAATCATTCATTGGAAATCATGTTTTAATGGGTGCGATTTTTCATTTTACGATTTTATTCACTGACTTATTTATGGTTAGCGGTTATTTTGGATAAGCAAAACAAAAAGCAAAACAGAAAAAGAAAAACAAGTAAGAAAGTTATGTCCGCTATTGGGCGAATACTTTGTGCTCATCATCATGATATGAATTTATAATGAAAACTAGCACTTGTCGTGCTAATTGTGGGCATGTCAGCTGGTAGGTTAGAAGTATTTTACTTTTTAGTTGTTTTTAAGCAAAATTTGTTATAGGTTTTACGGCTTCCTGTGAGTGGGTTCGTAGGCAGCTCATGCCTATTATTATGGCCGATTTTTATATAATACTGCGGTAGATGAACATCAAAATGTATTTGAATTAATTCTTACTAAAGATTATAGGTTACAGATCTTCCCGACGGGCATTGCACGCCCTCTCGGATCACATCCTCTTTTCGCATTTCATATGTTGACATTAATTACTAGCAAATATCTCAAGCTTCAGAGTTTTACGACAATTCGCATGATTTTGAGGTTATGCACAAGAGATCTTTGGTCAATCATCGTTGGGACGGACGGAGGGAAAAAAATGCTCTTGCATATGGCTAAATCGACCCATAATGCTCGATGATTTGGAATAAGCTTTTAGCAGGATTTCTCATGCGTATCTCACAAATGAACAGAAAAGCTTAGTATATCCTCTTTCCTTGCGGTATTTAGGCATAAAAATTGGTACAAAATCTCAAACATGTTTCGAAAAAATGTTTTCTTCTTTTTTATGTTGATTCGTATTTTTTTTTTTTTTTTCTGTTTAACTGGAGGCCTAGTCGTTGCTTAGCAAGTAGGTCAGTATGTAACTGAATTAAATTGACCGACCAGTTTAACAGAAAGACCGAAGAACTGGTTACAGGACTATAATCCAAAGGCAAACGTTATAATCGTACTTTTATTTTCATTGCGGTCTTATTATTTACATTAACTTACAACTAACTGGTTAGTAGGCAGAACGGGTTTTGTTTGTTATTTTTTTGTTGTTGTCAACATGAACATCTTAGGCTGCATATTTTATAAGATAAGCCAGCATTTGCATGGAAGGCTGTTTAAGCTTAACTTACACAAAGTTTACAAACAAAGAGACGATTATTTCATGACATTTCTAAGTCATCAATTTTATGCGAGTTGGCGTTATCCCAATGGCGGGATCTCTAAATCATCTGGATTGGCTTATTACAAAAGCAAAACACGATTTTATTTAAAAAATTCATTTCAACAATTGTTGGCGTTTATGTTGAAAAACAAAAAAAAAAAAACAAAAAAAAAAACAAACAGAAAAATTCAATCTTTGCCTTTATAGTTCGCTGTTTTCGTCCACACCACAGAGAAAAATGTTAATCATTTGCATCTTATGTGATAGTAACACAACGACGCAGACTTCCACATCTACCGTTTACAGCTCAACTCGATCCGTTAATGTTCGTTTGCTTTGAAGCATTCAAATCACGTGCTCTCGCATAAAATACATAGTGAATGAGTTTTAATATTCTGATGTGATCTAAGCTGTCCAAGAATCTTCGATATACATTTATAGTAGTTTATTAGAGGCATTTTTCTTAACTCGATCCCATCAAAGCGATTAAAGACATATTTTAGCGTTTGTTTTTTTTTTTTTTGCCATCAAACCCTTAGCTCCGCAAATATCTTTTACTATTACGTCGAACGTAATCAAAGAGATTTATTTATGTGCGTTAAAGTATTTGATGACATTCTCATGATTTTATATATTAGAATTAAGGTAAGTCAGGAAATCTCATTTAGCTGTAAATTTTCGATAGTCATCGACTTAAACGAATCTGTTGTGCAAAGCGTTTAGTTTTCTCTTGTGATTACAATGAAATTTGCACACAGGGTTTTGACCAATTTTAGATTAATATCGGTTGTAGAATTTAAATTATATATTACTAGAATTACTTTGCTTTCTCACCTTCTCTGAAAGTATTCGTTGGCAGGTCTGTCCCTATAAAAATTTCGATCAGTGCAAATCAAACATAAATATTGGCTCAGCTTTCAAATCGTATTTATGTAGTTTGTGAGGACTCAAAGTCGTCCCTTGTTTTGGGCTTACGGATTCTCCGTCTCTGCAGAGGGGCAGAGAGTGCTAAGTTAAGGAAATAGGAATAGGAAATAACATAAGTTAAGAATAGATTAAGATAGAATAGGAATAGAATCGGGACAGTTTAAGTATAGGGTAAGAATAGAATAGAGAAAATTAGTTTAGTTAGTCTACGTTGATACTCCGAGTGAGTCAGTCGAGTTTCAGTCCCCAGGCAGTCGAGTTCAAGATCTCGAAGAGTCGAGGCTGCATAAGATATCAATTCGCTAAATGTAACGGTGATAACCAATTAATAAAAGAAAGAGCAAGTCCCTGTAAAAATAGAAATTTCTTGTGTTTTCCTTCCCTGGGCCGCTGAGCTGCCCCAGCCAATGGAAAAGGGACGAAACGTCGTCACAAGTTTTAAGTACCACGATGGTGAGGCAGCAACAACGAGGTCGATTTACATGCTCCTGCAAATCGGGAAGCGCCTAACCTATGCTTAATCATATTCGTTTTATTCGTTTTGATGCTGGTTAGTATTTGGGATCGTTTAATTTTATCTATCATTAGACTTAGTATTACTTAAGGCAACCGATTTTAGCATTTGCCTTAGTTCGTTTGCTACGAAGGTGAGAGCCACACACGCGCACACATCACACACACAGATCTTATCACAATCCAATTTCACTTACATGTTGGTATATGCGTGAGCTTTATAAAACTTGGGCGGCCATGCATGTCTTTTCCGGTTGATTCCGGTAACGAACAGATTAATTAATTAATTACAAAAGCAGTAACGAAGTGAACATATCCTCTTTTTCCGTTATTGAAGCAGAAAACCTCTATTCCGCTTCATTTTTTCCAAATTTCATTATTTTCGCAAGCATACTTTTAGGCTCTTTCATTATTTGTATGTCCATTTGGTTAATACTTACATCGATGTTGACTGCGAAATGACCCTGAATGAGTCAATGCAAGATTTTTAAGAGATTTGTTTGTGTGCGTGTATCTCTTTAAAACAATTGGGACCAGAGGTAGTCAAGAAAATATTTGAAAAATTGTCTTTTTATCATCCGACAAGCAAAGGTCTCTAAGTCTCTCTGTCTCTTTGAGGATATGGGAGAGCTGGTGAACTGGAACTTTTTAAGACTTTGCACTACAAAGTTCATATGCATTCTCGATCAGCCAGAGACTTTCAGTCGATAAACAAAGTGTCTGAAAAAGCGTCGAATATAGGGAAACACAACGCCATAAATGTGATTTCTCTGCAAATACTAAGTGACGAGTAGCCGCATCACTGAGAGGAATCGAAGAGGATTTACGGTAACACCCAATATGTGCTAAGGATATTTGTCTGTCGTCTTCCAATGAAGCTCTGCGTCAAATAAGCTGAGCTGGAAACTTGAAATATGACGCACATGTATATTTCCTTGATAGCTAAAGGTGAGAAGGAAGTATGTCAGCAAGTATGTAAACAAGCTTCTAAATGCTGAGAAAGAAATTTTCTTATAAATTCCAGCCGATATCAGTTTAAAATTCCTTCGTCCAATAGAAATTTAAAATCGGCCAATTGATATGCCTTATCGTCGCTTATGTTTTTTCCATAGCTTTGCTTTCGCATTCTATATGCAGTTAGATTAAATGTCGCAGATCCGTAAATCTCTTGGTGAAGCTTAACATTCCAACGCTTGTCATGGTGACAAATACATTGGCCGTAAATGAAGCTACATTAGTATGTATCATTAAATTTCGTGGTAAAATAGCGGTATAACTTCTAATTTCTGATGATTATTTTGAAGATGACAGATAGACTGACCATAGCTAACGTAGAATATATTTAACATAGGATACCTCAGTGTTTTGCTTCTCTTCTACTTTTACTTTTATAAGACATTTTCGTTTTGCTTCTCTACCCAAAAATGTGTAATCATGTCACACAGATTTCCCATCACGTGTTTACATCATCTACAGCATTGTTTTTATTCCATATAGAATTTCTTTAACTCTCTCATGAGTTCTTCATATTGATTTTTTTTTTTTTTTTTATTAATTAACATTCGATAAGAGTTGAATTCACCTGTAAATAGCGGTTTACCTCATGGAATTATTTCTTCTATAAACTTGAAATCAATATAAAATGACTTCCTATCTTATCAAGTTTAACATGAAAGAAAAAAGAAGAAAAAAGAAGAAATAGGTTTTGTTCATTACTCCATTTGAAGCTTCAAGGTACTGCAAACAAAAACGTTTAAAATTAATAATGAGCATCGCTCAATAATTGACAGAGCGATCATAGTTTAATACGAATACAGCTGCGAAATGTTGACATACCAAGGTCTGGAAATATTATTAAAATCTTCTTTTAGTTAATGTTTCTTAGCAATTTTGCCAATATAATTGCTCGACCTCGGCAATTAAACAAGAAGTGACTCGACTTGCTTTTTGTACCAAAGGATGTCCGTACATTAATATCGTCATTTCGTTTGTAACGTGCATTCATTCCAACTGAAAATATAGATCATGTGGTCCTTGATTCATTCTTAATCAGCTTAACATTCTGATATCAATCAATCCGCCTTTAGAGAATAAAGTTGGAGTAAAGAGCTCTGAAAGACTTAGTGGTTATCTTGGCCTCCAAAGTGATGAAAGACTACGCGAAACTGTAATTATATCTTACACTGTTTGTGGTAGAAGGATTGAGATAGGCCCACCTTTTTCCAAAATCCTTCCCTGAATCGTCGTGAGTTTGTCTGTCCATCTGTCCGTCTGTCTCTTTTGTGCTCAACTTACAAATCGCAATATTTCGATGAAATTTGGCAGGCCGGTGTGTTTTGACCTAAGCTGAAAATGGTTCGAGTAGGGCCACTTTTCGCCGATTTGCCGTATAATGCCTTATTTTGAAAAGTCATTCTATGAACAACTGTGGGGTAGCTTAGGGTATTAAATACTGGGCCGTGGCCTACTAGAGTGTTTTTGCTTGCTTTTCCTTTACCTGATTGATTTTTATGTCCTTAAGAGACGCAGTCAAAACCATGATCCAATGAAGCTCTCCCCAGTGCCGCACAAATTATATCAAACTTCGCCTCGCTTATTCAAATGATTGAATGATTTCTTCCCATGGTTTCATCAATATATTGATTCACTTCACAAAACCACGTGTGGTAGGGGATACGTTTTTAGTAGTACTTAATAACTGTGTATGTTTCTTAACAATTTACATAATAATTTGCAAATTCCTAAGTAATTCAATTGCAGGCTACTTGATCAATGTCTTATATTAGAAAGTAATCGTACATAAGTTGTGGTTGAAAGAAATTCTTCACTTTTATCCGTCTTTCCCTTCTAGCTATGGTAATAGCTGTAGTTATAGTTGGCTGAACATTAGACTTCACTTTTATTTGTAGTCAATATGTCTTACACTTAGCACACTTAGCGCTAACTAGCCTAAGTTAACTTAGTAGCTTTACTACTTATCTACCTATCTTATCTTAATATTAGTTGATTATTATTTATATGTGTAATATTTACGACTTGCTTGTAAAGAAAAAGATTATCAATCATCTTAATCTTGAATCAGTTTTCCTTTATCAATTCGTAATTCATTGTTCGTGATCTTCTGCTATCATAAAAACGTTAAATTATAACAAAATGTAATTAATATAATTAATTATGCAAAGAGAAATATTTAAATAAATCTCGGGCTCAGCTCAATTTTATGCATTTCGTGTCCTTATAAACGCTTATCTGCTCATATAAAAGTAATTTTTTTTTTTTTTTGCTTTATTTCATTAGCAAAAAAATATTCAGGTTTTTGTTTAAGAAGAAAATGTCACTCTTTCGACAAAATATTCGGCATTTTTTTTGTGTAATGCAAGTGTGAGCGGTCCATATGAAGGCATCAACACCATCCCACGGAAATAACTGCAGAGAATTTTCAATATAATCTAATATTAAATATATGTTATTTTATAAAAGAATTTGTGGTCTCAAGTCTTCTCAAAATTTCCTTATCGATCCAAAGATAATGAATTAATAAAAAGAAAGAAATTGTTGAAAATGATTTCATGTTAAAATTGAACAATGATTTCGTCGATCGTTATAATTGGGCATTAGGAAATATGTTTGCTTTAAAAGAAAATTTCGTCGAGGTTAAGAGCCTCTATGATGGGATCAGATGAGGGGAAGTCTTCGTATGTAAATTTTGTTTCACGGCTTTTAATAAAGATTGCATTCATTTACGTAACAACAGCTCTCCTCATAAAAATATGTTGGCCTAAATATAAGTGTATTTAACAATTGCTCACTTAAGTGTATTAAACTTTCATTTGGTCAAGAGCTTCACGAAAAATTGAATAACAAATTGAAAAATTCATCTTCAAAATTTGAGCAACAAAAAGTACTTATGCTTAGTTTGAAGCGAATGGTTTAATACCCAAAGCTGATTGCTTGCGTTTTTTTTTCTTTTTTTTTATGTATATATGTATTTAGCAAACTTGACATGCTACGAAAGCAAAAGCATTCTATGATGAAGCATGACATGCCCTCCTAGTTTATGATCCATGAACACAACATAACATACGCAAAATTTAAGTTATGTTATGAATTTTAACTTAACCTCACCAGAGAAGTAATATTTTTAACAAAATATTTAAAGAAAATGTCAAACGGTATGTCCTGCTTTGGAAAAAGTCATAGTAAGACGGAAACATTGTGTCGTCGTTTTGGTCGTTCTTCATATCATATTCAGAAATCTACTTATGTCCAAGGCGGTTATCCCGCTGCTAAGTTACGTTCATATAATCAATCTGTTAAGGTTAGGCGGAGGAAGAGTACTGGTACTAGTCGTATGGATTTCCTTAAAGTTGCTATGAGATATTTTCGTGACGGCTTCCGCGTGGATATCCAAGCCAAGCGCCAGAAATCCATAAAAACTAAATAAATCCCTTATGGGTATTAAATCTAGAAATATTTCGTTGCTATATCCTTATATTTGGCTTGTTTAAGAAATAGTTGTCCAAGAGAGAAGTGCAAAAGAACTTCTTTTTCAATCTAGCAGTTAAATAAAAAATCAAAGGGCTTTACGACGAAAAAAATCCTTTTACAATGACGTCATTAAGAATAGGTATTAAGCCTATTTGAACTTTATGCATAGAGCGTCGTTTCGCTTCCGCATGTCTCACCCATTGTTAGGGTCGATTTATAGCTCTCGCTATCGAGTAAATTTGATTGTTATTTGAATATGTTAGCAATTGATGGCAATTTTACGATCGAAAAATTTCTCATTCGATAGTGAGAAAAATGCATAATTTATCGCTACTAGTTGCGGCGAGTCAATCATCAGCAGCCATTGAGCTCACGCGATCAAGTTTACTCGATATCGACAGCTATAAGCTGGGCTCAAGTCGAAGACATCATAAAGGCCCGGCAGAGTAGCCGACTAGAGCATAAGAGCAGCGACTACCAAGTCAGTGATCACGATATCGAGTCGACATATACCCGCTAGGCTGTGGCCTCTAACTGCCTATTTTTTTCTCTTTCCTCTCTACTTTCTGGCAGTCGTCCTGTTGCACGAATCGGGAACCTCTTCTGATCCATATTAAAAAAAAGAGAAACCTATTGCGTAGTCTCACAGGAAATTTTTTTTTATATTGCAATTGCCGGGTGATTAGCCGGCCCAGATAAGCTGTTTAAGTCTGAACTTGGGATGCAATCGGCAAGGAAATTACGTAGAGCTCTTTCTCACCAATATAATCTGCTTATGGTTTTGTAGTTAAAAGCCAATCATCTTCTTTCGAGAATTCGAATAACGTTTAATTCACTGCTTGTGTGACGTAAGGCAAAAGAAGGTGTTTTGACGGCACCTCTTCGCAGAGACAGAGACAGAGACATGTTAGGGCAGAGGTAACGAAGTTTTCTATTAGATTTATAGCTAAATGGCATTTGCGCAAACACTCATCAAGGGTGTGCTGGATGCGGTCACACTCAGTCCAATAATCGTTTCAATTTGAAAAAAAAAAAATAAAAAAGAAAACAAATAAATCTCTTCATTACTGAAGACCAGTCGAAACGTTGCTGTTGCAAGTGGGAAGAAGACGACCGATCTGTCAAGTATGTCAATAAGTAAATAGAAAAACAAACATGAGAACCAAAACGGTGTGAAATAATGAAGTAACAACAAATTAACAGGCAGCTGAAAAATATCCATGAAATACTTAACAACATTTAAAATATGTTTTGTCAAAGTTACTACAACGTGTTTATTGGTTAATTATTTATTTATTTATTTATTTATTAATTTTTTTTTATTATTTTGTTGAATTCTAAAATAATCTAATGGCTAATATTACAATTAATTTATCAATAAAAGAAAGTTGACTTAGATTAAATTACGCGTGGACGCGTTGTGGCAGCCAAATAAACACTCATTGAGGTGCTTTCGGTAGATGATCGCCTTGCGGTTGAAAGCCGTTTTCATCGGCTGTATATCTGAGTTCTACTTCTTTACCTTCAGGATCCATGTAGCGGAAGAAGCCTCTTTGCACCAATATAGTCTCTTCGTGTTCATCAATCACATGTCCATCCTCGTCCATTTGCTGCGGCACTAGAATCTTTTTCATATAACCAATATTTTCCACAAGAATTCCATTCGAGGTTTCATAGCTTTTTGAAAGAAAATTAAAAAACAAAGCAAATTTTTTTTTTTTTTTGTTTAATTTATATTTTAACCTTTAATTTTTTTTTTTTTTTTTTTTTTTTTTTTTTTGGAAGAAAAAAACCTGCTATTAAAACTGCCATCAGGATTTGTAATATCGATTTGTTTGATAATCGTAGCAGGCGTTGTTGTACTACTCGTCGAGGCGTCTAACGAGAAATGTTCATGAGCA
>KK503187.1:12529-27213 GCA_000688735.1 Glossina austeni | reverse complement strand
TTTTGTATGTACGTAAAAATGCATTGAAAAATAAATCTTGCAATTTTGTGTTTTTCAAATTAATCTGAAAATATGGTTCTCGACACCAGGCGATATAAATCCTTACGGTGTTAGCCAAAGGAGCAAATTTGTCTCTTATTTTGAAGGCTCAGTGGGCCAAACATAGATGATTTGCCGCATTCGGAAGAGCAAGATTCTTGCGACCAACTTTCTCCTTCAATATAGTGATAAGGGTTTCCTTTCCTTAATGGAAAATTGGAATAATCTGACGGTATACAAAAGCCACAATGGTTCTCTCCATAAAGGAGGAGACTACCTGCCAAATCAATTCCACCCACTATAGTGTTGGGTTTGGGGAAAGAAATTTTAAGGCTTCCACACACCAAATTAAGGAAGTAAGGGAGATACGGCTCTGGGTGAGCAGCAATATATTCTTAATGCGTTTTGTTAACTAATTGCCCAGATAATGCTAATTACAGTAGCACTGTTGTCAGGAAGCCTACTGATTATTATCCCGCTTTATTGCTAATTGTAGGAAGCGAGGCGATAGCAGACGCGACTTACATAGCTAAGGCTTTAGAACTGTTCGTATTGATAGTCGCCGATTCAAAATTTCCCTCAATACCGACTGTTTCCTAAGTGGGCTAATGTCCAAAAAGTTCACCGAGAAGGGTTTTTACAGCGTAACTTTTAATATTTTTGTGGGAAACTGTCCAATTAGGGAGTCACGTGTAAGTGGAGATATCCGCACTGGTGGCATGTCACAGTATGTCGAATGTCACAGTAGTAGTAATGAAAGTGTAATAACACTGCAGCGATCGTATTAGATGATATTTTTCAAAATATTTCCAAGATTGTGATGGAAACTTGCACGCCTACGTTGGCAATGTGTCAAAAGCAGAATGGGCTGGATTTTAGACACAGATACAGAAATTGTGAAGTTTCAACCTTCACCATCTGTAAATGGTGTATATTATCTTTCGCTTAAATCAAATCATTGAGAAACGTCATTAAACGAAAAAGTAAGATGTACGACCAGTTTTTGATTTATTCGTTTCGTTGAAAAAAAATGATTTTATTTCACTCCAACTGGTTTCGAACAATAAGGCGTCTTTAGGCATAATTTGGCAAATGTTGAAAATATTATAATGAATCACATTAAAGGTTTTTTTTTTTTTTATTATTAAAACAGAAAAGCAAAAGTATTCTAAGTTTAACATTTTGTTTGTTACACAAATAAAACCTCGTCCTCCATTTCTATTTCTAAAGCTATGGCAAAGATGAAGATTTGTTATCTACGTAGTCATCCGCTTGTTTCTCACACGTAGTTGTTTACTTGAATATGTATGCGTTTAGATTTGCATGTTTATGAACTTATATGCTTACATACTTAAACACATTACATGCTTTAATAACTTTATACTTTTATACGTATATGGTTACCAACTTACATACTTATATAGTTGTGTACGTATATCCTAATATATATTTATTGCGCTTATATAGTTGCATAGTTATGTACTTATATCCTCACTCACACTTATGCGTTTATATTCTTTAATAGCTATATACCTGTATAATTATTTGCCACCTATATACATTAACATCTATATACTACATATATACCATACATTACATATTTATATACTTCCCTAGTTAAATACTCATAAACTTATATACATACGTATGTTTATCTGTTCAATATCTACACTTACTCTTACTATTCTCTTAGTATATACCAACAAATTTATATATATATATATATGTATATACTTACCCGGTTATATATTATATACGTATATACTCATACAATCATATCCATTGAATTTTTCAATATCTGTACATTTATATAGTTATATCTTCTAATAACTATATATACTTATTTATATTCTTATACGTTTTAGTAAATACATAATATGTTATTACATATTATGTATATATATGTTATTATATATGTATATATATATATATATGTTATTCATATAAATACTCATTTCCGAACTTATATGCTTCAAAATCTCTATACTTATATTCTTATATATTTTATATATATACATATATACCTATATACTTTAATACGTACATACTTATGCACTTATGTATTTGTAAATTTTCTCATTTATATACTCACGTACTCCCAAACTTTTATACTTATATGTACTTGCATACTTATATATACTTACATATTTATATATACTTATATACTCCAACATATATATATATATATATATATATATANAACATATATATATATATATATATATATATATATATAGGTATATTCATACATTTATCTATTTATCCTATGTATGTAAATACTCCTGCAATCATATACTTATACACCTTAATACCTAAATGCTTGCTTATATATTTATATACTTTAATAGTTTTATACTGAAATACTCATACTTATGTCCTCATAGACTTATATACCTATATACTCATATATACTTGTGTACTCATATATTTCTGTACTTATCTACTAATATGTTTAGGTGTTTGCAGAAATTTTGAATCAGCGACTTCTACAGGAAAAGAACAGATAAAGAAATAGGAAACACCGGTCGGTGTTCATAACTTTTATTACATAGACAATCGTATATTTTTATATTTATATGTTTATATATTCGAAAGTTGAATTTTATCACTTTGCGAAAGTTAAAAAATTTTTTTAAACAGAGAAGCGAAAGATAAATAAACGAACGGATTCGTGGCACGTTTCCGCGAGGTGTTTAAATGGGAAGAAGGATTTAATATACTCTCACGTGAAAGGTGCATTCATAACAAATGACATTTTGTGTGATGTTTTACACAATTTATTGAAATAAGTCTCTTCCGAAGAAGACCAGCACTATTAATTAACAACCAATCTTCAAAGTTTACTAAAGTATTTAACACTTAAAAATATTCGATTTTCAAGCTTAATGCGTGCGAGCTTTGTGATGTTATTTATATTACTTAACTGTGTAGAGTTTGTTTTTTTTTTTTATTATTTTTTCATTATTTTTATAATTTTCAAATTAGTTTTGAATACATTATCGTAAATACTTTAAGAACATAGCATGAAGCATAGCTCATTAGCATGACTTTTGCTTAACGAATTATTAGCTAACGAACAAGTAAAGCCGTTATTTCTATTTTTTTTTTCTGTAGACATAAATTATGCAATAGACAATGAATCAAATACATTCAAGTTTAACACGCCCACCTTTCTTGTATCAACTATTTAGTGAAATCATTATGCAAGACACACAAGCACACTTATGAAATTTTGTGAAAGAATTAAACAAATTTTGTTGACAGAATTTATGTATAGACTTTTTGATCTATCTCTGAAGGTATGTTACGGACGCCATCCTTACCAAAAGGTGAGGTTCAGAAAAGTGGTTCGGGGATCCTCTTAGACAAACAGATTTGAAATCACTTGAGAGCTATGTCACCGCTCGCCAGGTTTATCTTGCTTCTCTTAGTACATCGTATTTTTTGTTCGTTTGTATAGACTTTTTGATCAGCCTTGAAAGCATCAATTCATGTTAATTACGCCATTCTCTTGGTAAAGTTCAGAAGAGTAACTCGGGAATCCCCTTCGATAAAAAGATTTGAAACCACTTGAATGCTATGTCACCGCTCGCCAGGTTTATCTCGCTTCTCTTATTACATCATATTTTTTCGATGTCCCTTTGTATAGACTTTTTGATCAGCCTTGAAAGCATCAATTCATGTTAATTACGCCATTCTCTTGGTAAAGTTCAGAAGAGTAACTCGGGAATCCTCTTAGACAAAGAGATTTGAAATCACTGGAGATCTATGTCACCGCTCGTCAGGTTTATCTCGCTTCACTTAGTACATCGTATTATTTCGTTCTGAGGTGTCCTTCTTGATCAGCCCTTAACGCATCAATTCATGTTAATTACGCCATTCTCTTGGTAAAGTCCAAAAGAGTGGCTCGGGAATCCTCTTAGATAAACAAATTTGAAATCACTTGAGACCTATGTCACCGCTCGTCAGGTTTATCTCGCTCTCTTATTACATCATATTTTTTCGTTCTGCGATGTCCCTGTGTATAGACTTTTTGATCTATCTCTGAGCATATGAAGATATGTTAACTACGCCATCCTCTTGGTAAAACTCAGGAGCCTGTGTCGTGAATTATCTTAAACAAAGAGAATTGAAATTGATAGGGAGCTATGTTGTCGTTCATTACCTCTCTCAATACATGGTATTAGGTGTTTGAAAAAAAATTTGGAATTAGCGACTTCTACAGGTAAAAATGATGGGAAATGGGAAAGACGGCGGTTTAATTCGATAGTTTTGAACTTCCTGTACATAAAATAACATTTTTCCATAATAATAATATTGATTTACTTAGCGTACGTCTCTTTGACGACGCTCAGAATAGTGTGTCAGGAAACCTCTATTGAAAGCCATGCTGCCGCTCATTAACTTTCTCACGCATCTGTCAATGCACAGGGTTTTTTTATAGCGTTTCCTTGTATTTAGTTCTTCGTCTTGCTTTATATTCGCCGGTCGGTCCATGCCGTTGTTCGTTAATTCCCAACTGTGCTCTCTTTTATGTTTCAGTTCTTCCGTCCATCCTTCTGTTCGTCTGCCAACAGTCGATATTCTGTCGGTCTGGCTCTACCCGTGAAAGAATTTTTATCTATTTTCATAAAACTGTGTGTAACGTAAGATTTGTCTCATCACATTGACATTTGTTGTTAGAGATGGAAAGAAAGAGGAAAATGATAATAAATATGATGAGGAATTTTAACGACACCAAATAAAATAAAGACCAGAAAATTTGCTTATTAAAAATATCTTGTTTTATATTCGCATTTCTGCTAATCGTCAAAACCAGAAATTGTCAAATTCCACTTATATCAGTTCATCATCAATGCGTAGATATATATATATATATATATATGTACATTAATGTAGGTGAATAAACTCTTTATTATATATATATATATATATTTGTACGCAATTCAATCTGTGATGTCGCTCAAAACTTACTACTACTAAGCAAAACCATAAAGGAACGATGCGTAGATATAAGTAATGGTAGCATATCTGACTGTGAAAATCTCATTAACAGTTTAAGCAGAGACAAATAATAGTATAATAGATTCTGATAATATTCTCTTCTTTTTCTCTCTGCACTTAAAAACACATTTTTTTTTTTTCATATTTCACATAATTTTATTTTTATAAACAACTCACATTTCCATCACTTAAGTCTAATATTAAAAAATTAATTCAATGCGTCTCCGTTGTGTGATGGGCATGTTCTTCCAAATATTTCAAAGCTTTCAATATAGACTCTGGCGTTGGCGGTGGTGTCGGTAAATGTTCTCCATACGCACGAAAACCATTTTCATCGGCCGTATAGGTAACAGTGTATACCTTACCATCAGCTGCGGGGAAAGAAAACTTACCTTCCATAGCTTGGCCGTCATGTTCAGCCGCAATGTGTTTTTGATAACCATCTTGTGTGACCTTGGAACCATCGTTCTGTTCGTAACTAAAAACGAAAAAAAAGGAGAAAATAAAAAATTTTCATTTCATTTTCGTTCACTTTATTTGGTTATATAGGTTTCCAAGGCTTTCGGTTTAGTTCAGACTTTCGATCCTTAAAGGACGTGTAATGGCATTGCTTTCTTCCCAACATTTTTATTTATTAAAAACAATGTATTTTCTATTGCTGAGCCTAATATACAATTGATTTGGTTGTGTTTAGGTTAACAAAATCATCGATAATTAATAGGTTTTGCAATGACGAGAGTTATGGCAATGGTTTCTAAGACATTCTTGGCTTGCTACGAAATGATTTTCATACTTTATGCCAACTATAGCGCAAGGGTTTATTAAGTTTGTCCCGATGCAACGCACAGAAAGCATTGAGATAGACCCTTTGTCTGTCCGTCTGTCCGTCTGTCCGCTTTATTCTTTTTTGTTTAGTCTACACGCTGTAATTTTTGAGATATTTTGATGAAATATAGAACGCCATCGTCTTTTCACCCAAGGACGAATTCTATTGAAAATGGTTCGGATCGGACCACTCTTTCGAACGCTTCCCATAGCACGACCTATTTGGAAAATTCATTATATAAATAACTACAGTGTGGTGTAGAGTGTTTAATGGTGATAAGTGACCCACTATAGCATTTTTTCTTATTTTTTATTCACAAATGACGTTCTATCAGAATGCAAAACTTATTCTAGTGTATTATTTTCACACGTGATTTTTTTTTCATTATGTAATTTTCAAACTCACTGATAATGATGACGTCCGTTTTGTTGAACAATAATTTCTTGTGACATCAGTTGTATATCTTTGGCGTATGTAATTGAAGCCATTAGAAGAAACAATGCAAGTGCTTTCATGTTTTTATTAAAAAATGAATTAATGCTGCAATTAATAATTAAATTAAGCAACCGATACACAAATGATACCTTTCATACAAAATTTACGGCCTTTATATACGTGCTTAAATTCAAAAGTTGAAATGAAATCAGAAATAAATTCATAAAAATTTGCCTCCAAACATTGAATGTTTTATGAGGTTATATATGCATTGAATGTTAAAATTACTTTATTGCGAAAGTGTTACAGAAGATCATCAAGAAATATATTCATAAAAAAAAGTAATTCTGGCAATGTCTAAATCTAAAATATGATTTTATTCCCTCCCTATATATTTGTAAAAAGCCCTTAGGAGAATATCTCGTGTGTTCCTTGCTTTTCTTTCATTAAGCTTTTTTCGCTTCTCTTCTCTTATTTTCCGTTTTGTTCTATTCTGTGTTGTTTGACTTGTTTCCTTTTGTGTCTTTTCGTGCTGTTCCCTTCTGGTTTCTTCCAGTTTTTTCTGTTCTGTTTTGGTCTTCTCTTTTTCGCCTTTTCTTTCTGTTTTTTGTTGCCTGCTTCGTTTTGTCTTACTCCGCCCTTTTCTGCTCTTTTCTGACCTGTTCTCTCTTGTTTTGTTCTGTTCCCCCTTTTTTCTTCCGTTCATTTCTGTCATGATGTGTTTTGTACCGCTTCCTTCCCCTCTCTTATATTTTTTGTTCAATTTATTTTCTATTTTTTCTTTTGTTTGTTTTCTTTGCTTTTCGTCTTTTTCCATTTTTCTTGTTTCTTGTTTGCTCCTTTCGTTTTTTCTACTTTCGCCCATTAAGATAATTTCTTTTTGTTTTTCCTCTTCTTTTTTCTCTCCGCTTCTACTTTCCTACTCGTTTCCCTTTTTTCTCTTTTTCTTTTCTTTTTGCTCTCTTCCTTTACTTTCTTTTTCTTTTCTTTACTGTTCTTTTCTTTTTTCTTTTCTCCCGTCGTCCTTTTTCTTTTATTTTTTCCCTTCTTTTTTCTCCTTTCTTTTTCTCTTCATTCTTTTTCTTTTGTTTCACTTTCCTTTTTTTTGTGCTTCTTTTGCTTCTTTTCAGCCGGTCCAAAGATTTCATACCAATTTAGAACGCCAAAGTACTACTACGTAGCCACTTTTGCTGAGAAATTTTGGAAATTGCAACTGTGTTCCATACAACAACTTTTCAGAATAGGGCGAATGGTCGAAAAAGTGGACCGATCCATTATCAATAGCGTTCATGCTTGGGTCAAAACACGTCACTGTACCAAATTTCATTAAAATATCTCGAAAATTTTCGCCCTGTGGGTTTCTTTCACTTTTCTTTTCTCTTCTTTTCTTTTCTTAATATGACCAGTTACTCAGTGGATGTTCCGTATTCGTGTACCACGATAATCCTTAAAAAAGGGGGGAAAGAGGTAGGCAGGTTGTGGCGGCACGCGGGGGGGATATGCGTACAATACGAAAAACTTCACCATTCGAATAAACGGGTTTTTCCGGCGGTCAAGAATCTTAAATGCAATAGAAGCGGTTCTTGCAAGAAATTTTCAACGATGTCGGGTTTTGCACAATCTCCGACTTATGACTTTGATGGTTTGTGAAAGTAATATTTTTACCAAAGAAATAAATTCTAGGACTTCTAAAAGTGTGATGAGTGCGAACAGCTGAAACTTTCGTCTAGATGCTTAGTTTAAAAACAAGTTTCTTTTATTTCATTCAAAGATGGGCAACTCCTTTCATCAACGGGCTAACTTTAATATCATGGCGGGGACACAACGAGATCCAGACACAAGATCCATTTACAACATTCGTATGTGCGAACATATTGAATTATTTGAAATTTAAAACGTGGCGGGCCGGCAGCTGCCCATGCCAGATTTATGTCATAATATCTATTCAGAAGAACTTGTGTTAGACTCATCTTTTATTGCACCGATCGATTCAGAACCACTTTCTGAATTGTCTGTCCATCTGTCCGTTTTGTTTTCTTATTTTCAACCACCAACCAACAATCGTCGCAATTTTCGAGATGTGTCGATAAAATATGATACGCTGACGTTATTGAAAATGATTCGCATCCGGCCATCGTCTCAACCGCTTATCATGTAGCGCATTATGAGCAATTGCTATTATGGGGGCCTCAGGCCATTATAGTACTTTTACTTATTTTATAGCGAAATTTGAAATTAAATCTTGAATCAAAACTTGAATCAATTATGCTCTCAGTTATGCTCTCTTAAGTGAAGACGCAATTCATGTTAAGTTTTTGTAAAGAATCCTTCATTCTTTATTTGCTTTACCTATTTTATTTATTTGTTATTATTATTTTTATAAAAAGAAAACATATACATATATACAAAGCCATAAATCTTTAATAGAATTTTCTGTTGAATGATTCTTTCTTTCTTCCTTTCTCTTTCTATATATATATATATATACATATACGTAAATCGTTGTGTATTCATGTTTTAACAAGATTTTCATTTCTTTTTTTCATTCTATTTTGTTCAACAACAAACAGTGATATCACATGAATCCGAAATATCAGAGTTCCGGCGACTAAAAGAAGGACACAACTTTTACTTTGTTTTTTTTTTTTTTATTTTTTTTTTTATTTTGTTTTGTGTGCCTTTGTATTTGAAAAGACCTAAAAAGAAATAGTTTTGTTGGAGTAGTGCGTGCGCGTGTGTGATAAGTCTGTGGTGTGCAGAGAAGGTGTGTTGAATATCATCGCGTTTTGAAGAAAACAAACAAAAAAAAAAAAAAAAATCTTTTTTCCTTATAATCCAGAAATGAGTATTTTTTTCGTAAGAACCAGTGAGGTTTGGAGCTGTTGTTGTTGTTGTTGTTGTTGTGTACTTGTTGTTGATGTCTTTGTATATTTTTAAATGTTTTGTTATAAAAAGTAATAATTTCGTTTGGTTGTTGGTAAGTTATAGCTCGTTCAGTCAGTGTTCTTTCTTTCTAGTATTTTCTAGTTCTTCTTATTTCTAATTAAGATAAGTTGGGATTTTTTGTTCAGTTATTTATTTTTTTTTTTTTTTTAAGTTCTTTACAACTCACTCACTTACTACAGGCAGATCGTTAACTGAGTTGTTGGCAGTGGAACAGTAATAGAAAAGAAGAAGAAAAAGAAAATTTTATAAAATTTCTTGTTGATTTTTTTTCGTTTATATACACAAATGAAAATGAATCTGTGACGACAGTCATAAAGTTTAAAAGTTTGTGGTCACTTTGCAGTTCATGTTGTTATTTAATCAAAAATTGTGTGTAAAAGAAAAAGTTACGGCAGACGTAATCACTATACTACTAAGAACATCTCTTCTTTGCTTTTAATTTTTTGTTTGTATTTGATTTTTTTTTTACTTTTTGCGTTTTTCTTTTTTGTTTAAATCAATGTTTGTTCTAAGAAGAGTTCCTGCTGGATGGACGGATATTTGAAGTGAGTGACTTAACGACGTTTGGTGGGTGGCAAGCTCAACAAATAATCCAAAGCCTTTTGGATTGCTGGTGGAATTGGTGGTGGTGTGGGCAAATGGGCACCTTGAGGTTGGAAGCCGTTCTCATCGTCGGCGGCATAATTCAAAGAGATTTGTTCACCTTCGGGTGAGGTGTAAGAGAAGGAACCACTGGCCACAATAACATCGCTGGTGTCAGGAGAAGTAGCTTTCTTAAGGGTACCCGTTTCCTCGCCTTTAATGCCATTGGCGGTTTCATAGCTAAAAATAAAAAGAAAAAATTAAAAATTTTTTTGTTTTGGTTTTTATGACCGTATGACAGGTGTTGTCTCGACACACATGTTGTTTCATTTCATATACTTAAGTGGTCAACATATAAAAAATCTCGATATATGCACCTTGAAGGTGACAATATTTTACAATAATTAACGTGATTGGTTTCCTCGCAAGAGAAAATAAATTAAAAATTAATTTTGAAAATATACGTTAATTTATTTTTAAGAAAACAAGTTTTTTGTTTGGATACAAGCAAACTGCCTTCTGCATCGATTTAAAACGAATTTAAAATACTTTCCCAACAAGAAAAACAGATTTTTTTTTTCAAAATAACCGATCACTCAAGTGATGATGTCTCTTATTGCCTACAGGGACTGCCTCTGAATGAATGTGTACGTATAAAGTTCGTCCCATATCAGAAAGAAAGAAGATAAAGAGATAAGGAATGGCAGCCACTTTCTAGTGGATGTTTGCCTTATCGACAAGCTTTATGCCTTTACCGACTGAGCATTAACCGCAGCTACGACGAAGTATGTTCGAACCGCCCAACCCCGAGCATCGATATCTTAATCCTAATCTACTCGCTTATGCGGCGTCTCAAACGAAAAATAAACGAGGGATAGGTTGGTCAGTTCTTTTTCTAATATTCTTTTTAGACATCGTTTCACGAATTTATTAAAAGTTTTTAAAATAAATCTCGAAATTAAATATTTATTTAAATCATTTGTATAACGGATCTCTTTCCTCCTAAGAAGAATGTAAAGAAAGGTGTGAGTCTAATAAAGCTTTGGGTTTTGCATTGACATTTCCCTACGAAAAGATTAATCAAATGTTCATTAAATTTTTAATCCTTTTTAAATCATTTCCTTTTCACTTCTGATAGATAAAGTAATGATAATAAATCTTCTAAAGCCACAGCGCGTAATAAACTCTTGCAATAAGCATTCTCTACTAGACTTTGTAAACAGTTGCTGTGACTAGTTGCTAGACAAGTGGTCAAAAGTAATAGCAAGACGCAATTATCTGAGGTTTGCAAAGCGTGCCTTTTTCTTAGTGGCAAAAAAAAAAAAATTGAAAAATGGAAAAAATTTCAATTATTATTAATTTTGTTTTTTTTTTTCTACAAGATATGAATTTTTTATAGTTTAAAAAAATTTTGTCGAACCTTGAATTACTATTTTTTTCAGTTCAGTTCATTTAATTTTGAAAAGCTTTTAACGATTTAAATACGAAGTTTGTGTCTTAAGTCTTGCATTTCTTAAATGTAAGCCAGAAAGTATGTTATAAAAAAATTACAAAAAAACAAAAAATTACTTACGAATATCTATAGGAGCCATCAGGTTCTTGATTAGATTCTTGACTAACGATAGCAATGGGTTCCTGGGGTCTGGCCAGAACCATTGAGGCAGTGCAGGCGATAATTAATAAAGTAATTTCCTGTAAAAAAGCAAAAAAAAAAAAGAAAAAATTAACAGAAAACAAAGAATTCATAATAAATCTAAGGTAATTTTCAATTAAAATAATGAACATTAATTAACTGTTGACATGATTTGCTGGCTGTTGTATGCAAATTTCGTTTCCTAATGTAATTATTCTCAATTATTCATTGTATTTACGTGTGTGCCTGAGTGTGTTTTGTGTGTGTCTAAATATTATTTGAGAAAATCTTTTGTTTATGGTTTTAACGTAAGACTTTTTATTATGCTGACGAAATCTTTTGGTCGGTGAACTTAAGGTCTCTTTGCGTAATCAAAAATTCTGAATATTTTTTTAATGGTTAAAAGTAATATTTACATCTCTCACATAAAAATATTAAAAAAAAAAAAACAGTCGTAAAAAAGTCTTTTTTTATGATTTACTTTTTATTTTTCATTTTATCGTTAGCAAAAATCGTCAGAGTTGAACCCGGAAACTTATTTTAATTAAGGAAAACGTTTCAAAAGTTTTTCAATGCTTTAGTAAAATATATGTTAAACAAAAAAAAAAAAAAAGAAATATATTTTTCATCAAAATCATATTTTTTTGGGATTTTTCTGCTTCGTTTTATTTTTAGTTATTTCTTGACACTTATGTCAAACGTCACGTCTTTTTACACAACTTTTTTTTTATATTTTTATTTTGACTTTTTATTGGGTGTGCTTTCATTTTTAGGTTTAACTGCTTCGTACGGCACACATGTACACTTTGCTAAGTTATTGTTTACACATCTTCTTATTCCTTCGGTATGCTGGCATTTTGCCATTACCATCATTACCATCGTATAGCAACTCTGCGTGCTCGCTTCTGTCTGATATTTATTTTATATATTTGTTATGATGTATTGTGCCATATGGTCATGTCGGGTTTTGTGTTAAATGTCAAATTAATGTTTAATCTGTGCGATTTAAAAGGTTTCTTGGTATTCTAAACTGTCATGTATGTTGCGGCTGTGTGTGGTTGTCATAATTTTTCTTTGAAATTTATCGTTTCTGACATATGCGGTGATTTCAATAATAAAAAGCGAACCAACATTATGCTAATTTTTTTTTTGGGTTCCTATTGAATTCGTATTCTAATGTTTAAATCAAGCATTTTTGCGGTTAAATCTGTTACGATTATAAAAGCAATGAGACTTGCAATGAATTTTGGATTCCTATCGTATCAATTAAAATCGATAAATTGACTTTGAAATGACTCCGTAATACATGGGTGCAAATGGAAGGAGATCACGCCCACTTTCAAAGAATGAATTTTTTCACCTAACTACGAACATAGTTTTGACTTTTTATTAAATTTTTTTGATTATGAACAATGAGCAGTAACCTGTGGATGGAGAGACTGACCACACATAATTTTATGCCAAGCGGTGATATACATTTAAAAGTATATACAAAATATACACCTAAACTTGTAAAGTTAATACACTCAATACGGAAACGGAATACGGAATACGGAGTACGGAATAAACATATTTACGATTTTGCGGCGTGAACTGTTTTAAAGCTCCATAGCACTTACCAAACTTGCCGTTTGCAGAAAAATATATAAAGTAAGTGAAACATTGTCAGTGTGAAGTAATAGCAGATTAGGGGAAATGGAGGATAATCCGCCCGTTTAAAGCCTACAAAGTAGATGATTCCATAGAAAATAAAGCTAAACAATTGGAAGGCAATCACTTGAGTGTTCCTTGAGTGTTCAGCGACAATTTCGAAACATTTATAGCTTAATGTATTAAATTTCTGGTAAAAACTTTGGTTTATAATAAAAGAAAGAGATAAACTCATAAAAACAAAGCGATTGTAGAAATAGCTTAGCTTAGCTTGGCACTCCCAAGCCTTTCTTAAGTGATTCCTACGTTTCTCTTGCAAGCATGAAATATTCGTGAAGCAGTTCAAAATTTGTCATATTCCGCCTTTGTTAAGCCTCCTTTGCAAGCGACTTAAGGCGTTGGTTCTAGGTAAGAAAAAAAAAGAAGCAGAGTGCAAAGCGTTAACATTTACTTAGTCAGTTCATGTCGTTTTAGACGGAAATTTATTATTTCTACCAATGCAGGCATGAAACACTATCTTGATTCACTAAAAGATCGGTTGCGCTGAAAATTGAAAACAACTTTGCTTGTTTTGCAATCATAGCAGTGTAACGTTTAATGTGCAATAAAAATTGCAACGAATGTGTTATGAAATTAGTGACAAAGGGCTTTAAGGGCTAATGTTATCTTTTGGGCATTAAATTAGCGACCATTTCGTTAAATTTTATTAGGAAAGACTTAACAATTTGTTCAACTAAATTTTTTGCCAAATATTTGTACATATGTTGTAGTATTTAGAAAAACTTTTTAATAATTTTTCAAAAGCATTATAATAGCGAAACCGTCCTCGCGAAAAATGACTGCACCTAATTGTCGTCGTATTCGTACAAGTCGTCATTTCCTAAATATCTAAAGCGAAAAACTAAAAAAAATTCTTCAAATATTGCTGAACAGCTAGCGGAAGGCGTAAGGCGTAAGGCGTAAGGCGTAAGGTTTTTGAAAATATCGATTGGAAAAAAAATATTATATATATGTGTACGGTTTTAGAAGTTAATTTTTTTTAATCGTTCAAAAGCTCGACAAAGTGTAATAAGAATAGAAAGTGCTGGCCATAGTATTAAATAGAGCTCGAAAATTGTACCTTTTGATCCATATAAATAATTCGATGGGCATTAAAAGAATACCTTCCTTGAATGTTGAAGGGATTTAAGGGAAGAGATTTAAGACGACAAAAAAAACCATTAGGTTCTGCATAGACGTAGAGATCAGAGAGAGACTTTCCTTGAATGTTGAACGGATTTAAGGGAAGAGATTTAAGACGACAAAAAAAACACTACGCTCTGCATAGACATAGAGACCAGGGAGAGACTTTCCTTGAATGTTGAAGGGATTTAAGGGAAGAGATTTAAGACGACAAAAAAAAACCATTACGTTCTGCATAGACGTAGAGATCAGAGAGAGACCTTCCTTGAATGTTGAAGGGATTTAAGGGAAGAGATTTAAGACGACAAAAAAAAACCACGACGTTCTGCATAGACGTAGAGATCAGAGAGAGACCTTCCTTGAATGTTGAAGGGATTTAAGGGAAGA
>KK503186.1:8766-24144 GCA_000688735.1 Glossina austeni | reverse complement strand
GAGAGAGGGAGAGAGAGAGAGAGGGAGAGAGAGAGAGAGGGAGAGAGAGAGAGAGAGAGAGAAAGAGAGAGAGAGAAAGAGAGAGAGATATTTGATCGTAGAAGTTACTAAGAGAAGTTATCAATTCTTGTTGAATAAAAGTTCTCCAATATTTTTGTATATCTTTGTACGCACATGTACACGACCCGCGAGCTTCCCGAACTTTGGAATAAATATTTCGAAAACAGAAATGAAGAGCAGGGATGTCGAGTACACAGTTAGCATTGCTGTCCATTAACTGGGCGTGTGAAGAATAGTAACCTCTTTCCTCATAATTTTTTTTTAAATTCGCTAAAGTCTTTCATATCAATTAAAGAGAGATTTTCGAGGCTGTGTTTACTCTGCATGAAAGTCTGGCACTTGGGGATCTCTCACAAACTTTTTGGGGCCGAAGCGAGACAGGCAACAGGCAGGGTGGGTATTGAAAGACTCTAAGGACACAAAGAATTCCCGTTCGGCAGGTTAGGATTTCGTCTGCCCGCATATGCGATGAGGGGCAGGTACGTGCAATTTCTTTTGTTTGTAATCGTCCTAGGAGTGTCTGTGAGCAAGGATATGAAACCCTTCCCATATCTCACGAACTAGTTAACTCAGCTAAGACATGTAAGCGTTACTCATACGCCTCCATTTCTCTTATAGCGGCACTGCAAGGTTGTCCTCAATTTTATTCAGATAACAGGTTTAGATAGACTTACTACTACATTGGTGGTTAACTGCAATTATTGTAACGGTCGAAATCTGATAGACACACACACACAGGCCTCGTTCCGCCCAACCTGGGACCTTAACATCAACGTAGGGACACATACCATGGTTGCACAAAAGTGGCCTGCTAAGAGAGACTAGAACATAGGCATATATATGTGTAGGCAAGTTTCATCTGGTATATATCAACTAGAAGCAAAATATCAATTGTTCAGTTACGGTCTTTGTGTTCAGATTTGCTATATAAAAAGAATATCTATTAAATATCAATTTAAATGTTATCGCCTTTCATAGTCAGCTGGATCTTTTTCTCATAGGAGAATATGACTTTTTGGAATATCGTTTCCGTTAATGGCCAACGGCAAGTTTCACACGGTAATAAAATGAGCATAGCGGTTGGTGCGTAAGAAAAAAGTGACGTTGCGATATGCTGAGCGTATAAAAATGCAAATAACATAAGAAAGGAAAAGCACAGTTCATTGCTATAGCTGTTTTATTGGGCGGCTGGCGGACGGGCCATTGAACAGATTACTTAATGAAAAGCGAGAGAAGAGTTGAGTAGTTTGCGTTCTTTGATTTTACGACAGAAAATTTATCGTACAAACTTCAAGACAGAGAAGTTGGATAAATTCATTCCTTTTTTTTTTTTTTAATGCTAAACAAGGATTCACATATACGGTACGGAGGAGTCCATAAGGCGCTTTATAATCATTTCACAACTTAATATACCGTCTGCGGTGGATATGATAAAAAGAGAAATGTGAACAAATTGCGTTAGATATTGAATCAGGGATATAACTTTTACTACATAGTTGGCATAAAATAAATCCTTGACTCGTTTTATTTATTATCGCACACACACACACACACACACACCAGTACCAACACATTGTTATGAAAGAAATTGTTCGCCGGCATAAAAAATCAAACAAAATAAAAAAGTTTATTTTCTGCGATAAATATTTATCTTCAGATCTTCATAGCAGAGACGGTATCGTTAAATATAACGCAAGGTATTAATTTTTCTCGTCAGGCAACAAAGCTTAGCAGAAATCCACACCTTATGCAATATCTTAAGTCAGTCCATACAAATATAATAGTTTCTCTTTTACAGACTTCTCGCTGCATATTAGACTTGCACCCAGAAATATTCTTCTTACCCCTCTCACAAATTCCTTGATGTGTTCATGTCATTGTCAATGTTGAAATCTAGCCTACACATCGACGATTATCCCGATTCCCAAAGGAGAGTCCAGGGATTAACGATTTTAATCAAGAGACGCTGTCATTGAAGGAATTGAAATGCAATGTGCGTTGAGGGTCTTGACAAGGCATGGGGATCTTAGGGAAAGGTGGGACCGGTCGTGGTATTTTTGCAGAAAGCCATGTGATGTAATGAATAAAGTCGGGTTTTTGAAAAAAAAAAAAAAAAAAAAACGAAGAAGCTTTTCTTATCCAAGTTATCCAAGATGCCCGTCATAGTGGTTGAGTAACCATAAAAAAAATAGATGATGTTGTGCTGGCATAAATAGAGCATTGCAGCCATATAATAGCCATTGCAGAGGTTCTGTCAGCAAATATTGTTTAGCTCTTTGGGCTTAGCTGTCTATAGGGCAACAGGCGTGGGATTGTATGAGTGAATTAAGAACTCCTTTAAGCTTTAAGCGAAGTCTTACACTGCCGACAATAAAAATATTCCAAAATTGAAGCACTCGTTAAAACTTGCAGGCTCAACTCACGAATAAGCCGGCCTCTAGCATTACCACTTTATCGTGTTCTTCATTGCGTTTCATTACATCTTTCCCTAAAGGATTTACAAGAAGTCTGTGGAAACTATTATTTCTTGCGATATCGCGACCAGACCAGTCGTACAAATTTTAAAGTATAAATTTGTTAAAAGTAGTGTGTGTGGTTTGATCAAATGCACTCTTCAAGACAAGTAGCTCTACTCCTTTATTATCGCTTGGCGTTTCTTTTTTTTTTTTTTGTTTTGAGAAGAAAGTGGCGGATAAGGGAAATAAAAAAGATCACAAGTGGGAACTGAAAAAGTACAGGAGGTTCATGTACCCATCCGTTTTGTGTGTATGCTCCAAGTACTGGGATCTCAGAGACTTGGAAGCAATGGGTATTCGACAGACGAATGAGAACTTTGATCTCAATCTGGCCCTCACTACGTCTGAGACGGTGGCAGCATTGGGCGCGTTTGCTACGCAGGTGTTCATCAGACGCAGCGCCAAGAGACGTGATCTGGACAACTCTGTCTGATCCTCTTCCGTGGTCCTCCTGTACGGTGACAATCACTAAATAACAGGGATTTACGAGCTGCATGGGTCTCTTAAGTCTTGCCAGAGGCTTCCTCTTCCTGGTTGCTGATGTGGGGAAATCCGTTTCCACGTTTCCCCTACATCGCCACTAATGTAAACTCGGTCTTCGGACTCTGTCTTCGGACCCTGTCCACAAAAATTTACTCCAAGAGGTTGAGATAGGCCTTGCTCCGCCCAGCGAGAATACTATGCCCATGCGTAGACTGGTTTTCTCCTTCGAATGACTATCTCATGCCGAGTTCGGGTCTTATGGGACCGGAGACTTTTTAAAATTCTTCTACAATTCTTTTCTCTTCACTATGGTACCACGGGTGTCAGGAATCCCATTTCTTCTAGCTAGCTTTGGCCTGACAACGGGAACGGCCCATAGCGGGAGTTTCGTGGTGGCTGTGGTTAGCCCAAAATCGCGGGAAGAGCTTTTGCGTGGAGTTGCATTGCAACCGGGTGCCTTACCCACAGAAAGGCAGAGGTTTTAGATAGTGCCTCGCCCTCACCAGAGGGGAGATGCGACCATAACGTATCTCGTCTGGTACTCGAGGACTTAATCTTCCTCATGGCCGCGTGTGCGCCGACTTCGGCATCGTATGTTGCGAGGATTATTAGCCTCGGGGAGTTTGAGTGTTTCACACTCCGCGTGCCATCGGGCACCGTGGGGTTAAACCTTTACGGTAGTGTCGCCGCGTTAAACCCCCAGAGACATCTGTACCCATCCGTTAGGCTTGTGACTAATTTTGTATTCTTTACGTGCACAACTTCTTTACCGAAAAATACTCTCTCAACTTATTGCGATACTATTCTCTTTTATGACAATTACAAGACTTTCTGGTTTCAATTTGAAAAAAAAAGAAAATTTTTGAATTTTCCACATCAAACGCTAAATACTTTTTAAGCAACCGGGAGCGGGATGCGGAGCGCATATACTATACTAGTGTATGTTAATTCTTTATACAATCACACACGTAAACGTAGATGAGAATGTCAGTTTAAATCGGACGTTTGGATTAAAATAAATGAATACTTTGGGGTTGTTGTTGTAAGTTGAGATCGCGTCAGGCGAATACAACGCAACAACAACAAGTACTATATATATATATATATATGCATATAGATAGCAGAAGCATCTTGATAGGCGAACAGCAAAACATTTGTAGCTCGTGTACTCGTGTGTAATGTTGATTGGGCCGTGCAAATCTACATATGTACATATATAATATAATGCTTGGACATGCATGCAACGTTTACAGTGGAACATAAATTTCGAAAATAGAAAATTGCCAAAACGTGTGTAAAATATACAATTAACAAACATGTAACCGGCGACACGATGGACAAGTGAAGTGATGTGAAGCGATATGATGTCATTTTATTGTTCTTTTACTAAATTCAATGCATACGTATGTAAAATTAACAACAACAACAACAGCAACAACGACAACAACAACAACAAGAAAATGAATGCTGAATCTTGCATTTCGCAAACGAAAACGATTTGCGCGCTGAATGGTGGTTGAATGTATTTACGAAAAAAATTTTCAGAAGCAATTTCAACAATGTCAACAAAACGAAAGCTGAATTTATGTAAGGCAATATATATATTTTTGTGTACAAATGTACAAATGATTTCTAAAGAAGTGTAGCGAGCTAGCAAAAAAAAAAACAAAAAAATATGAAATTGAAAACAATTTAACAAAAACAAAAATTGCAAAAATTCTAAACAAATGGATTGTGTGTGTGTGCATAAAGAAGCAAAACTAAAAACTATGGTATATGGTCACTAGCGGAAAAGCGAAAATAAACAAAAAGAAAAAAAATGGAAAAGTTTCGGGGAAAGAGAGAAACCGCAAAAAATGTTGCATTCCAATCATTTCATTTAATGCCAGCGGCCGTTGTAATGACAAATATTATCAGTCTGCAGCAATTCAAGCGAAATGGTCCTTATTTTAAGGTAGCATTCGGCAACAATAACAATAACAATAGCAACGACGGCATCAACTACAATAATTGCGAAATAGCCATAACAACAACAACAACAACAACAACAACAACAACAACAACAACAACAACAACAACAACAACAACAACAACAACAACAACACTAGTAATAATAATAACAACAACAACAACAACAACAAGTAAGACTATTTTACACGCATCGGCAGCAACAGCAAATGTAGCTGATATTGTCGCTCGATTGGGTCGGTTTTGGTTGCCTTTAGTCATGTTTAGATAAGAAATGTAATGAAAGAGCGCAACCACCATGCCCACACATTTAAGCGTCCATACATTACAAAAGCGGGAAATTTTCAAACGCCGATACGTGAATACGCATTTCGGGACTTTATATATATATATATATATAGTGCAGGCTCTAAATAGGCATACACATTATTACTACTACTACTACTACTACTACTACTACTACTACTACTGCTACTCTTGGAATTGCGATATTAGCAAAAACTATGTGCATAAACTAGCGCATAAACAAACTTATACTTATATACATATAAAGACTAAAAGCCTAACTATTGGATTTTCCTGGCAAATAATTTGCTTTGTATCCGCACGAGGTAAGCGCGAGGCGAATGTTTAGATTTCTTTCATTTATTTGGTTTTGTATTGTAAATGTATATATATATATATATATGTATATGTATATGTGCTAGTGTGTATATGTATGCTCGCGCTTATGTTTGTGTTTACGAATATGTATATAGAACAAATGAAACTTTGTTCAGGACGTGTTTCAGTGTTATTATTGTTTATTTTGAGAGTTGGAAAAGTCACAAAAAAATTAATGGAAATAGACTGAGTCAAGAGTTGAAAAAACTTCGCCTAAAACGAATGTTTAACATAGTTTACGGTTACATACGGTTATATAAATTATGTTGGCTAACAAATCTAAAGCTCTATCGGGCTAATTAAAGTTTCATTCCTCTCTCTTATTCGACATATAAAAATAAAAAAAACATAAGAAGAAGAAGAAGAAAATTTCAATCTACAAGACATGCAGTATTTTTATTTGTACTTTAAACAGAGGAATCAGGTCCATTCTTGCAGTATTACTGAGCGCAAAAATTTATTTACTTTTGGTTTTGAAAGAGGAGGAAGAGGGCCACGTTTGCTTTGCTCTTAAAGAATTTACCGAATGTGCGAAACAATTCTTTAAATCGCATATATATATATTTGCTCGACTTAGATCTTATACGAGGTATAAGTAGATATTCTTTTCGTATTACTAACGAGTTGACAAGCCTGGCATAGTCTGGATATGGCATAGAGTAAGTAGTACTCCAATTGTATATACAATAGATTATAATAGCAAATGGCGAACTATGAACAACGTGAACAGTGAACAACAAATGGCTATTCATAGTAGTAGTAGTAGGCTCTCGATGAAAACCTTCCTGCCTTCCCTGTTGTGTTGGCATGCTGCTGACTGACTGGTTGGTTGGTTGGTTGGTTGGCCGGCAACCAACAGCTAACAGCCAACAACAATAATAATGCCTTGAATAGTGGAGTAAACACAACACATGCACTTTTTATGCCATTTCAATGTCGCAACGGAAATGCGTGTGTGTTTCCGTTTCCGTTATAACTTCTAAATGTAAACCTGAATTATGATTCACGTACCACATGGCAAGCAAAAAAAAAGAGAGAGAGAAAAAAAAAAAAGGAAACAAGAAAAAAAATAGAAAGAAAACAAGCAACCAGCAGCAAATTGCTATACTTTCCCCGTAGTAACGTGTGCAAAGGGCTCAAATTGGAACTATAGATTTTGTGCATTCACCGCGGGGAGAAGTTTTAATAGGACATAGAAATTTGCCTTAAAAATGCATCCGTACGAACAAATGTTTTGTACATAATTTCATTCATTTTTCAATGGATACGACATTTCGTTAACATTAGAAACGCTTTCGACACACAGAGAGAAAAACTTCAATATTTCTTTTTTAATTTAACATTTCCTAAAGCCGAAATTTAAAGACTTTCCTTTCCTACTTGCATTCAGATAACATCAGATAATTTGTATTGTATTGTTATCGCTGGTACCGCCGCTATTATTAATTTATTTATTAAACCGCAAATAAACAATTTTAGAATTAAATCGGGATGGCTTGGCTTTAGCCAATTAATTTAATTAATTAATTAATTAATTAATTAATTATTTAATTATTAATTTATTATTAATTTATTGAATTAATTTAATTTAATTTAATTTATCGGTATATAATTAATTAAACTTGAATGCTACCTCACGTCACTTGAGATTAAAATAAAAGGCTTTCGAGTTTATTTAAAGCGGCTGAACAAAACCTGTTCTGCTTTTCTATCCCAGAATGAACACAAGATTTGCATTTGCCGCCATTTGTGGTAACACCAAAAACAAAAACAAAAAAAACAATTTCACAGCTGACAATTTAGTTTGAGTAAAAGTGCAGCATCACACGCGAGAGTAGTCCGTTTTTCGTTTCCGTTGAACGGTATTTCAATCTTGATGGCTTCGTTAAGCGTCAAAATTGCTGCGTTTGGAGTTCAGAGAACCCACATGTGCTCAAATTCATCCATAACGTGTAGATTTTAGGCTGAAGCCACCATTAGATCATTCATTGGAATAGTCCTTTGGAAGTCAGGCTGGTTGATAACCCAGTTGTTGTTTCTGCCTAAATTGGGATTGATATCGATGGGAACGATATCTGGCTTCCACCAGATGGTGGCCCATTGCACATACATCACATCAAACAATTCAATTAGTGGTCGTGTATTCTTTTCTTTTGGTGATTGATTTGGCCCTTAATTTTATTACTACATAAGAAATCCCTGGTCTTGTATTCTCTTTTTTTGATGATCGGAATTGGCCCCTAATTCAGTCACTGCGTGAGACATCCCTGGTCGTGTGCTCTTTTGTCTTGGTCATCGGAACTGGCCCCTAATTTAATTACTGCATGAGACGTCCCGTGTCGTGGGTTCTTTTGTTTTGGTGATGGGAAGTAGGTTCTAATTCAGTTACTGCATGAGACATCCCTGGTTGTGTACTCTTTTTCTTTTGGGGATCACAATTGGCTCCTAATTCAATTAGTGCATGAGACATCCCTGGTCATCTACTGTCTTGTTTTGGTGGAATTGGCCCCTAGATGTGGTTTAATACCACTGCATTTCTTTTCAACGGGATTATTTGAGGTCAGAGATCTACGGGAACGAGTGCACGACCACCCGACGCTACATCAACGAAATTTATGCAAAATGGTCATAGAAAATTTCGATAAAGTATCGCTCGCATATGTGCCAGCAAAGCCATGGAGACCATTTGTCCGATGCGCTATTCTGCCCATAACCCCATCTTACGTATATTACGATTCAATAAAAAAAAAAAAAGATTTTATTTAAAAAGAAATAACTGTTTTCAATTTCGGGACATCGTATAGTATATTGAAAATATTTTCGAAAGCTCTCCCTTTGCTTTGTACTTTAAGAGAAATTTTCGGAAAAAGTTATTTAAGACTTTAAGAAGATTCCTTGTCTTTCCATATTTTTGCTACAATTTTGATAAAGTAATTTTTCCAACGTTAGTCATATCGATACAAATGCAATGAAAATTTATATTTCCTGTTCACATGCTTACATACATAATACAAACGGGCTTTCAAGTCAAAATTTAGTGTTATATAGTTTTTTTTCTTCTTTTTATTTTTTTTGTTTCTTTAACGTATTCTACGGCCGCTATTTCAAGAGTCAACGGTCATTTTACAAACATTTTAAGGCATTTACTATGATTTGTAGAAGCATGTATATATGCGCGTATGTGTTTTCGAGAATTGCTCATCTGTAAAGCAATAAAATTCATTCATGGTAGTGTAGGCCAACACATACATTTGGGTCTTTTTAGAGAGATTAGACCACTAGTAGGAAACAGGAACGAATTTTGGATACCCAACCGCTAAGTTAACATCAACTTTTATTTTTTTCAAATATTTATCCGTTATCTTAGGGTCATTTTAGTGCTTTAGGGGTCGTGGAAGGGTGGGGGGGGGCTGGGGTAAGGGTGAGGGTTGGTATTACCTTGAGATGAAAAGTCAATTTAGTTTTATGCGTGTGCTTGAATTTTCTCTTGTGAAAGGGCCACAGAGTGGGAGTGAAAGAGAGAGAGAGAGGGAGTGAGAGAGAGAGAGAGAGAGAGAGATAGAGATAGACATCGTTACATTGATTCACATTGACGAAGATTACCCATGCTTCATATAAAAATCTGTAATTTTGATTCTGTAGGTGTGTTACAAATAAAACGACGATAAAATTGGCATAGAGCGTACTTTTGTCTTCTCCCGGTGTCGGATGTATAAAAAGGTCATAAAAAGAAGAGTTTATTTTTATAAATCTGTTTGCTTCTTCACATTGGGTGAGGAATTTTATTGCCGCCATTCGTTTGTAATATATATACATATTTTTGTATATACATACATTTATGCGTGCATGAGTATACGTGAATCGAATAGCTAGCTAGATAGCTACTACATACCATTTATGAAAGTTTGTGCCCATTACTCACCAAACTATTGAGTTAATTTTTCAACTTGATTGCATTTAAGTTGCAGCAACAGTAGCAACACAAATCGATAGATAAGAAAGGAGACGAAAAGTTAAAAAACTTTAGTACAAACACGGAACGGTTTAACTCGAATCCAAAGTAACCCTATTGCCAATCTTAAGCTAATGTCAATGAAAGAATAATCCACAAAAAACTATGCTCCACAATGAAGAGAAAGAGAGAGAAAGAGAGAGAGAGAGAAAGAGAGAGAGAGAAAGAGAGAGAAAGAGACAGAGAGAGAGAGAGAGAGAGAGAGAGAAAGAAAGAGAAAGAGAAAGAGAAAGAAAGAGAAAGAGAGAAAGAGAAAAAGAGAGAGAGACAGACAGACAGGAAGGTGCCTAAAAACCGAAGCATTAACACGTAACCAGGACTTTAAAGACATATGTGTGTATATAAAACAAGAGCTTTCAGTGAAATGGTTATGAAGTCTAGGTCTTAAAGTGTAGTTCTTTCCAGAGCAATCATACAGAATGAAATCCCTTTCCTTTCAGTGCTACATTAAAACGAAAAAAAAAAAAAAACAAACCCAATAATTTGCTATAGTTTTAAGTTGGACCAAATCGAATGATTCGATTGCATGGATGAACGGACCCTGTCATCGATTTTCGAGATCACAATGATGATGATTCGATTTTCTTCTTCGATTTACTCTCCAATATTCATCTGATTTCGAACTAAGGAAGTGACAAACGGAATGACTGACTGACTGACTCGTTGTACTCTGAATTACTTACCTTCCAGAATTTAAGTCTAGTGAAAGTTATAAAGACAGGCAGAGAATGTGTAGGAGCATTTTCAAATTGATGGTGATTATATGGAATATATTTTATTCTTGAATGAACTTGAAAAGAAAAGATGAACGCTTTCTCGTTCGCATCGAGAATCTTTATTGCAAAAGATATTTGTGAATATAAATTTTTGTTCAATCACCATAAACGATTCAAGTTTACTTGCGAAAGTAATTTAACTTTTCTATGGACTTAATTTTACTTTTAAGACAGACAGACAGACAGACTATATCAGTTATTTTAATCGAAAAAAGAAAATTTTGCTCAAGATTATATTGCAAAGAAAAACAAAATGAGAAACGAAATTTTTTTCTCTTTTTTCTCTTTCTTCTTCTTCTTCTTCTTCTTCTCTTTTATTTGCATCTCTCCCCTACTTATCTTTATTTTGTGTTTTTTTTTTTGTTTTTTTGTTTTTTTTTCCAGGTGCTTGTCTCTCTGTCAACGGTCAATCGACGAGCCTGGGCAATGGTAATAGTCATTTACGTATTAATCAAACTGGCACACCTTATCTGCTTTATGAAAACGGAGCCAATTGTGAAACGAGCAAGAATGTAAAAACGAAATGGTCAACGAAAATTGAATTTGTTTGCGCCCACAGCGTTAGCAGTAACAGGAGCAATGATAAAGATAGCAATGATAGCAATGGCAGCAGCAGCAGCAGCAGCACTTTTAAAGATGATAGCATTTCTGCCTTTGGCCCAAAAATAATTGAAAACTCCAATTGTCAGCTGTTGATACACTATCAAACGGAGCTGGCCTGCCAAGAGCAGATTACATGCAAAGCTAAAGTTTATGTTGATCATACCGAAGATGGCACAGGTGTTGAAGTAATCGATTTGACGCCACTGATTAGTACAAATAAAAACTATCAAGCCGAAATTGATGCAGCAACTAGTAGCGAACACCGCTTACCTAATTCGATTAAGGTAAGCATTAATATTAATAATGACAAGAGAATTTAAGTATTTTCGGATAGTGGGAAGAGTTTTCGCCTTAATCTATACTATCAGATATATATTTCATTCACATTCATCTTTCAGTCGTAAGATTTTGAGCTAATTTGTACCGCATTTGCTGTAAAAAAATTCAAGCCCTATAATAATCGATATTTTTAGAGGGATTGACTGCATTTACGCATACGAACCACAAATGAAAAAAGTTTCGCGTAAAAAAAGCGAATAATTTTGGCGATGATTCTTTTTCGTATTTTCGCAACTTTATGGACACATGTCTTCTGTTCATTGTTTGTGCAGAGCTGTCAACCCTTATAATATCTCTTTTTCTTTATCTCACTTGAGCCGTCAGACATTGTTTCCCCATTTCTCGCTTTTCTCGAAATCACTTAAAACTCTTTTTATTTCGGCTATACGTCCGTTTCTAAAAATTATCCTTTAATTGAATTCGCGCAGGAATATGTATTTGCTCGATCTATTAAGCAAATCGGTGAAATTTTAATTTAAAACATTTGTTAAGTTCAAGCAGTATGATGATGTAATGGTTCAAAGATTTCTTAAATTAAATTTTTTTTTTTTTTTTTTCATTTTGTGGCCTTAAACTGATCGAGTGCTAGTTAGTGAATGTAAAAAATCAGGTAAATTAAATAAAAGATATTAATAACCTAGAAGGTCCCGCGAAGAAGACCCCATAAAAATAGGTGTCATTGTATACTATGAACAGCACCGTTTAAGTTAATTCGTTCGGATTCGTGTCACTTGAATGGGTGGTTATAACATATAGCATAAAAGGTGTATAAATAAGTTATTACTGGTTTTTTGTGAAATTGCTTGTATTCGCCTATCACCTATGGCATCTGTTATTAACCTTCAAAGCTATGAACATTTCCTACGCGATAAAGCAGGTAAATTGCGGACAAAGGTCGTCAGTACAGAAGTACAGAAGAATAGAATGGAGATTTGTAAATGGAAAGAAATATTGGCCGAAGACAGTATGACAAAACAACTAAATGTGATCGAGACTAACGTCAGTGTATGATTGCTAACCATCGAAAAGTTTTCCCGTTCAACTCGAGGTAGCTGGAGAACCGAAAACTTACGTACGTAAAGTGACGCCTCAAAGACATGAAAAAAAAAGAACCAACATTTTCGTACCGTATCGTAACGGGGACCAAAAAAAATCGATATACTTTTTAAAACCCAAAACGTCCAAGTCAATCATTAACAGCGACAGGCCCCCGGATAAAAGGCAATACTCGGTGTTTATGCTTTCACTTTACCTCTAAGGGTTACGAAGGGTTAAACTGTGTGAAAAATAATTTTTTTTTTTTTTTTTTTTTTTATCTTTATTTCATTTTAATTTAATTTATTATAATTTAATTTGTTTTAAGAATTTTCTTTCACTCATTGTTACTAAACAACTAAACAACTTTGAAATGTTGCTTAAATCTATTTGATCTAATTTCCTTTACATTTCAATTATGTTTTAGTCTCTTAAACAGAAATTCAAGGATTTCCATTTAATGTTAACAGCTATGTAGTGCAATGTGCTCGTTTTTATTTTTGTTCTTATATTTGCAGTTTTTCCTCAACGTCTGTCGACCATTAGTGCCAAAGTATGGCCTGGGCTGTCCAGGTGGTTCAGCAGCATGTATGGCAAAAATGGATAAAGTAACTGGCAAACCGGAAGAGGAACAGGTATGATGTTGTTTGCATATTACAGTCGTAACTTAACACACAAAAACGTAACTGAAAACCTTAAGCCTTTTATCTCAGTGATATGAATGCTTTCGGGGGTAATAGTTGTTGCTTGCGTCTCTTATAAGGAAAAAGGAAATGTTGTTGTTGTTGTTATAACAAACATCCAAGAATGAAAGTATACTAAACTCATCGTATTGTTTGCAACTATATAAGAAGATTTAATAATAAAAAAAAAAAATGCTACTGAGAGTAGAGTATTTTAGTTTAGGTTAACATGTGTTTCTGATGTGTTTCTGATGTGTCTTATGTGTCTGATGTGTTCATTTAATATGCTTTTTAAAGTGGCTTTAACTGAATGACCGAAAACAGGTCACACACACACACATCTGCCACATACAATCCAAGATTAATTGCAGAGATTATATATTTGCGAATAAGTGCAATCGGCTTAAATCTGCTCGTAGAACGTTGAATACATCACAACACTTTTAAGCAAATACTTGTCTGGATTACATATGGAATATAGGTCCGCTTGAAGAGTGCAGAAGCAGAACACAGAAAACTAAGCGATTTGTAGATTGTCAAGATTGTAGTGTCAAGTAGTGGATAATCGAGATTAAATGAAAGACGGATATGGTTTTGCCACCAATTCCTATATGGTCTCGCAAAAAATCGAGTGTAAATGTGCAATGAATTGCATTATTACAGTAAAACAGTTCCGTTCCTTTTCCGTTTCCGAACTTTGGAAAACGTTTTGAATTTGGGAACCAGAAAAGAAAAATAGTCAAAGAAGTCCCTTCGAAGCAAGAAGAAGAAGAAAATATGATTATTACTTCTTCCGGGAAATTTTCGCTTATTGTACTACGTTTACTGTAAAGCAAACAAAATAATAATAAATAAAAGGACAGGCAGGCCTCTCTTAAAGGCCAGAAAACAAATAAGCAAATTATTCTAATTGTTCGAAATTCCATAGAGCAACGAAATTTTTGGAAAATATTTAAATGCAAAAAGTGAAAAAGTGAAATACTGCGTGAAGTAATAACACATCTGGAAGTTAATTACCTTTCTACATATCCAGCATAAAATAGTTTCTATTCTTTATGATGTAATTCTCTCCACTTCCAGATGCTCCATAAATGTGGAAATGTTTAAAGACTTTCATTCAATTCAATGGTCATGTCTGTCCGTTCGTCCATAGTATGTTGTATGCATTTTCACTTTCGCGCAAAAATTCACAACAAAAATCAAACTTGACATATATTTCCCAAGATGTAGGAAATGAAGTTTAAAGATAGAAGTGGTTTGCAGTGCCGCATATGCCCTTTACTGCAAGACACTGTTGAAAATAAAGAAAATCCTTTAGGAGGAATATATTATAAGTAACTTAGAGGGTGCAGTCTTCGCTTCACGGCCATCTTAATACTTAACTTGAGACAAGCAAACAAGGAAACATTTTTATGATTATACTGAGGTACTTGAAATTCGGCTCGAAACGAAAATAAGTTTTCAACTATGCCTCGAAATAAACATTAGTTCTTAGGCATCTCAAGATTCGTTTTAATTGAATAATTTCTCTTATACCTCAATATCGGGTAACATGCAGGTGCATATAGATATTTTGGTGTGTAAAGATTATTGGATAGGAATTTTTGCTGTTCGTCGTGATTGGTTTTTTTAGTCTTTGAGCGCTTTCGGCAAAAACTAATCATATAAGTGGTCTTTAGTTACCAATGCTGTGTAATTCTGTACGTGTTTATCTTTACTCCGTTCTTCAACAAACATCGAAAAGAATTTCAATTTTCAATCTTTTGCTACTACCACTCTTTCTCGTTAAAGGAGGTAAGAAATGGTAATTAACTTAAGAGTATCTTTAAAGTTGTTTTTAAAAAAACATGTAAATCTTTAATCTTTTTTTTTTCTTTTGCTTCTATCTTGAGCTTCAATGTATTTAACCTTAATCTTTTTCCCTTGGAAGAAAATATGTGCGGTATATAAATGCGGAAAGACGGCTTATTACCCTTACATATATTTATATAAATGAATGCGTTAAACGTTCACAAATATTCATACATGAATATGCAGAAAGGGAAGCAAGCAAATATAATAAATTTTATTACGGAAAAAAAAAAGAAAAAAACTCGGAACAAGTCTTAAATATGTTGGTTTGCAAAAGTCATGCAGGATAAGGCAGACGAATGTATGTATATAACACATATATAAATATATATATTCTTCAACACGCATATATATATATATATATATATATATATATATATATATATATA
>KK503184.1:19871-36618 GCA_000688735.1 Glossina austeni | reverse complement strand
GTTTTTTTCTCTTTAGTTTGCTTTGTGATGGCGACAATTTCTTCGGCGGAGGTGAACCTAATATTTTCTCTCGCAGCTAGCAACGGTAAATATGGAAACGTGCTTTTCTGTGGGAATAAGGTGTCGACTATATTTTCTACAAACCCTGGAAGTTTGAAAGCTTGAATTTCTCCATTGCCAGCCCCTGTGGATCCCCCTCGAACTATTCAAGCAGTATTTTCCGCTGTTTACATTCGCTTTTCTAAATTGTGTTCGCCTCTTTTTGCACTCTGCTTGACGGGGCCACATGCGTGTGCATACATACGTGCGTGTAAATACAGTGAACAAATTATTTAATTTCTTATGGACGCACAAGGTATCAGATTGTATTAAAAATATTTTCTGTTTTATAAGAGACGAGACCTACTTTCGAGCGATCAGCGATTGTTATGCTTATACATTTATCTAAATGAAAAAAACAATCATCGAGGAACACTGAAACTATCAACCTATGTAAATGAGAACTATCGTCATACCGATACCGTTAGATGATTATAAGTTCACGCACTTGTAAGGTGATATTTACTACCTCTAAATGCGCGAGTTAAGCTCATCGCGTGCTGGATCCGACTTGCAGACGATTTCTAAGTTGAGAGAGTGTCGTCTTCTTAGTTATGCCGTCACAGACGAACCGCTAAACCTTAAGTTTCTCACTAATAATTTTTTTGCGGTACAAAGCGTAAACTAATGATGGTGCCACGTACAGCCCCAGGCTCAACTTTTGTCTCTCTCGTCGCTAAAGATCGTGTTTCAGTTGCCCGTCTTAAAAGCCATTTTAGTGCGTGGCCGACGGTGAAGCAAGGGTAAATAGCCAAACTTGCCTCACCGTCGTAGTAAACAAGGATAGACGGTCGTTCTAACTTGTGCCCTAGTATGACCTTGCCGGTGTAAAGCCGGAGACGGTGATCGTCTCTTATATTGCGCGATTTGCCGCGATATTTATACCATGCGGACCATGGCTGTGGCCTGATACATTATTCAATAATTTCTATTGTAGAGATTCTTTAACATAATAACGTATACGAATAGGCTTAACAGGTAAGAAATATTTTAATTAAAACATAAATACATTCTTGTACAAATGTTTATGAATAAACCTCTAAACATATTTCTTAAATATTAAATGCGATATTATAGATTGATACGTTCTACCAATACACGATCCATTAATCATTATTATAGAGATGATTAATGTTCTATTTATTGGGTAACCATCTCTATAGTAAAATATCGTTGTATTTTTACGCAAGGAAAGCAACTACCCATGTATTGTAAAGCAAGCGCGTTCCATTGTAAATAGAAATGATCCTCAGCTAGACCGCTAAGAAAAGGAAATGGTTTTCTGTAAACATAAATAAGATGAATGCATGCTTTAACATTAAGCGTGTATTCATGGAGACTCGTAATGAGAATCATTTGTCTATGTATGTTGTGTATGGTATGGAAGTCATCGCACTTTTCCAATGTAATAAATACAAGCATCGAGGTAAGTAATAAGAGACCGCATGAAACTTATACAGAATGATACATACAAGGCGATCTTACTGTAATAACAGGGACATATTATAAATATTAAAGTGTAAGCATATGTCGAGATCCATTTGTTTGTTGTTATTGGTATAGATTGGAACTTTTGTGCGTTCACGAACTTCTTGCATAAGTAGATTATTCACATTGCGACTAATTGCAAGGTCCTGTGGCGCAATGGATAACGCGTCTGACTACGGATCAGGAGATTCCAGGTTCGACTCCTGGCAGGATCGCTCGGGTTGTTGTGACGATTTCTTTTATTTAATTTTTTATTTTTGCAGTTTATGGATATCACTTTGTTAAGAAGAATATTTCGGAGGCGATTATTCACAAGCTTTACGTACATAATTTCATATATATTGCTGAACGGAATTAGATGTTAGACTAATCATACTAAAAAATCATATCAAAAACTAAGAAAAAGTTTGCTTATAACTAACTACTGTCTCGATTTACTTAAGCGTCTTTTGTGCTCAAGTGTTTTTTTATTCTTCCAAGGTTTCCTACGGCTATGAATTTTGCGACAACGATTTGCTTAATATTCTGGGCTTGGCATTCGAAATTGAATTGTGGACGCAAAGAAAGTTCTGTGCAGTCATGTTGTGTAAAGCGCCGAAATACCTGATAAATACCCCTCCAAAAGAACTGTTGAAGAAATTTTATTAGAAACGCATTGACGAATAAAAACAATGACTAAAAACGAAACCTAGGCACAGTGGTGTTATAGTTCATACATTCATCAACTCTTCATTTAGCTCTCCTGTAAAGAATCACAATAAAAGAAGAGAACCCAGCAATGGGAATGAATCGAATATTCACCACTTATAAAGAAAGTGGTGAATATTGGGGTATTAATGTGGAACCAGTATTTATTTCCGAGGACTTTAAAAAAGAAAAATACATTATTTTATTTTTATTTAAAATTTCCCTCACCTATAGAGAAATGGCGACAACTATACGCATTGTTGAGAATAATTTTTCATTTAAGTATTCATCAAAGCTGAAGCCTACTTGGGTAGCTATACTATACTATACTAAAACCTACCTAAACGTCGTTCCGTTTTTTATCCTCTCCTGCGAAAAGTATTACAAACAAAAAAAGAAAACAAGAAACAGAGAATACATTAATAATCGTTAGCTGCAACGTGTGACTAAAAAATACATAATTTGTTATATTTGTCCTGAAACTTCAAATACCCTGTTTCAGTTGGTTTCTGTACTTTCCTTTTTTCTTATTGTATGTTTTATGACCTTAATGAATTTCATTTGCATTTTTATCTCATAAACTCTAGTTGCTCTTAGGTATAATATTTTGTCATGTTCTTATTCCGCTCTTTCTCTCTTGATATTGCCGTTGTTGTCATAAACATTTTTCCTTTCCAAAGTACAAATCCTTATCTAATTACCTTAATTGCTTACGATTTTATTGAGAATGTATTGAAAATTTGCCAAAAAGTAAAATGTATATGTGTATGTGCATAGTAGTATACTATCATACGCCAGCATGTATAGTGGGCGAAGAGTAACAATACCAGTAAATTTATTGTCAATGATTCCTTCACAATACAATGTTTAGGTTCTAACGGAGGTAAAATAAAAACATTTTTTTTATTTGTGTTTCAAAGATATTATGGGAATTTCCGTTGAGAAAAAGTATAAACGGAAATCTCTTAGTCAATAAAAGCTTATGCCATATTTGTTTAACAGATAAGATCTGAAAGCGCGAGTACATATGCAAAGGTAAGTAAAACAAAGAACAAACGTAAAACGACGGAAGTGACGATAAACTTCAACAAATAACCGAACGAGCGCACAAACCCAAAGTAATGACGGACAGACACAAGTGAAAGATGGATACGCACTTACAATAAGCACATGTCTCATGTGTTCACCAAAATTCCCTTCTCTTCTGGTCAGAGTCAAAGGAACAAACAATCTGCCCTTTGATAGCACAATGTATTGCAACCTTATTTTCAATGCCTCAGCTTTCATTCAATAATAATAATAATATTAATATCTCACATAAAGACACACTTATGGCCTCATACAGTTAGTAAATTGTGAAGATATACGCGATCTTCTTATATTATAAACACTGATATCAAGTCGAAGCTTAACGAGGCGTAGTTTTGTATAGAAAATTTATTTTTATCTTATGCTGAAGTCGGTGGCCATAACAATGAACGTTTTCTGAAACCACAGTAATACTTGGTGTAATGCGCGCTTACTTAGACTATAGAAACACTCTCTTGGAACTTTTCCATTCATATTAGAAGTACTGATGTGGTACGTACACCTACTCCAATCAAAAGAGAAGATTTTTGCCGCTATCCCACAAATCGTACAAATAAAGATAAAATGTTGAAAGTTGGCACAAGGCTTCCTTCATTCAGTAAGGATCTATTGTTAAAAGATGGTTGTGATCTGTACGCATAATTGTCACAGTGGACTAAGGCAACTACAATTTTTTTTCATATTTTCGTCCATAATTTTCAATCCCTTAAATAGGTTTCGGGAAACCTAATACTGAAATAATCGTTAAAATAACTCGCACGTTCAGTAAGCGCGTCGTTTTATCAATTCTCTCACAATTCACGCTAACATTTTGATTCTAATTACATGTTAATTTATTCTAACGCACATTACCACATTCTTTATCCGCGCACATATACGTGTAAACTGGAAATCGCTTATTGCAACCAAGAAGATACTCACGTATCTGAAAGTTAGCTTACATTTTCCGTTTTTCGACTGATGTTAAGATCGTGTAAGCGACAGCATGAAGCATTGCTAGATGACTATCGGTATTTTGCGATCACGCAAGGGCAACAACCGACAAATATACCCTCTCGAACTTGTCAAATTACGCGAAAGCAAAAGGGTACAAGTTTTGCGTTAGTATTAGTGGTTTAGTGTTGCATTTATAAGAGAAAACTACTGCAAAATAAATTCATAACAAAATTGTTTACTTACAAAGGGATGAACTAAAACAACAAATTTAAAGTAAACAAAACAAAAAGAAACCAAAAAAGTTTAAATTAGTCACAGAAACAAAAATTGCAAAAAAAAAAAGGAAAATTTTTCCCTATAAAATATATGCAGACATATGTACGTCCATTTAATCCCAACAAACCAAAAAAAAAGAAAAAGTTTAAAATGTGAATAAAAAATCAGTTCATGTTAATTAAATCATAATATAAATCTTAAGCAGAATTCTCCGACACACCATTTTATACCATCCAATGAAAGAGGATCGAACTTTGGGACCGAGAATTGCTATTAGACGAAACAGGGCTCTGCGAGATGCTTCCAATCTCCTTACACTACCTGAACATATGTAAGTTTTTTGCATATATTTGTCATATATAGATGTAGTTGTTGTATGTGTTGTATGTATTTATTTGTATTATATTTAAAATGATCTCATTTTAGATCAAATTAGAGTTTTATGTTTCTAAAGGGCTTAACTAAGTTTCTCATCATTATTCTGGAAATCACTTGGAATCTGGCGAAAAAGAAAATCGATTTATTTATTTTTCAACTTCAGCATCTTGGGGTTGAACGACCTATCGAGAAAATCGACACTGCTTTAATAAGAAGGTCTGCTCCATTAATTCTTGTTAGATGATGTTTTGAGAGTGCCTTTCACTATCAATTTTTATAACTTATATTCTGCTCACTCATAAAACTCATAAAACATAATGATTATATTACTTTGTTATATAATATTATTTGGCTTTATTCAATAACGGTAATGATACTAATAAATTTGTTATGTTTTAATTTGCACTTATTATGCATGTTTATAATATATTTTTGCTATAATTAGCTAAACTAAAAACAAAAGCAAGTTAAGCAAAGCTTAACAATTCTTTCCAGTGAAATAGAATATAAAAAACTGTTGAAGCCATAGGAAAATGACACAAATTATTATCAACCATGATAATTGCCTTCATATGTCGCAATTGTTACTAATTAAATTTGGTAATATAAAGCAAATTAAATGAAAAAATAAAAAAATAATAAAAATTAAAAAAATTAACGATTTCTCCAGTTAAAATCTATTGGTTAATGAAATACGTTTCCATTAGATGTGCTGCTAAATAGGAGTTACTAGAATCCATACATTTCTAAATTGCGCCTTTATGACCATACTCAACAAACACCTGTTTGAAGTCTTCCAAGCAAAAACCATGGGACAATCGGTGTAACCATCATGTATAACATTCTTGGCGAAATTGAAAAAAGAATTTTCTAAAACAAGTTTCCAATTTACCTTGCGCTACGTAAATTGGAATATGGAAACACCTTTGTAGTTTAGTTACATTGGAAATTAAGCATTTATGTGCAGATATATGGGCAGAAGATACAGTATGGTTCAGGTACAGGTTATGTGTATGAGACTAACACAGTTCATATGCTCTTGATTCTGTATTTAGGAAATATGTATGTATATACATATACATATATATATATATATAGATATATATATATATATATATATATTTATTAAGAACTAAAACGCTTTGAGAAGGAGAAAAAGAGAAATCAGTATTCAGCACTACACTTAAGGTAAAAACTAAAAGCAAAAGGCATACATAACATGCGCTTAGACACATACTAACACAAGTAGTCTCCTGCTACTTAAGTTGATAGTCTTTGAGCTATTGGAAAGGGGCTAAATGCTATTGCTACCGCTACTGTCACTTCTCTACTATTATGATTACAACGACTACTGACTGCTATTTAAACAACTGCTCTTTGCTAGCCTACTACTAGGCGGCTGATGCTGTCTCTGAAAGGCTTACATAGCCATGGCATATTTATTGTTTACCTTTGGCCTGTTGTACTTGGGTAACACAACATACAATACACAACAATATCACTAAGTATGTATGATATAAATTGTTAGAGATTCCAAAGGTGAGTTCATATATACGAATGTTTGTGCTTGTGTTGAGAGAGTCTCTATATATATATATATATATATGTTTGGGCACGTTTAACAAAATATTACAACTTATGATGTCACAAGTATGTTTAATATATATTGATGCCCTATGTGTATATATATATATATATATATATATATATATATATTTTGTTTACTTTGTTGGCCTTTGGTTACGGCTCGTTATATATGTTTGCATGTAGATGTTTATGAAGTTTAGTACGTACATGTTTTAGTCTAGCTGATACAAACATAATGTTTGTCGTTGTTGTTATTATTGTTATAGTTGTAAATATTGATTTTATTTGAAGCAGAAATCTCCATCTCACTCTTATTGTCTATATCCTTCTCTTTTTCGATAGGTATGAATTTCAGTGGCAGCAGTAAGTAAGCCTTTTTTCGGGATGTTCATGTATATGCGAGAAGTTAACAAGCACTATCACAATGATGATGATGATGATGATGATGATGATGATGACGACGACGATAATGATGATGATCTAGTTGATGTTTTTTTCTTGCTTTAAAATATCACTTCTATAGTATATTTTCCTTTCATTTCCGTTCAGAAGAAATTTAGCTTTGTTTTTATCGATAGATTTTTCTTGTTTTGGATTAACGTTGAAAACAAACTCAACGGCTTACTAACACGCACACACACGTGCTAACGCAAACATGCTCCCATGTTTATATAAGTATTTTTTACACATATTCATACAATAAATCATTGGCATTGCTGCCAGGCTTTCACTATAGGTGCCATTGTGTTGTTGTTGATTTTTGTATGATATTTTTATTTTTTTTGTTTATAAAAAATATTTATTCATCTTTATTTATATTAAATACATAAAATAAAAGAAAAATCAAACAATTTTTATTTTATACAAAATCTGGTATGTGTGATAAGCCATCGTCAGCACCACTACTAAAGATATGCTTTAACAGCAACATCGGCAATGTCGTCAATACCAGAGTTTTGTATGTTTTTAAAGCAATAAATAATTTTTTTTATTTTTTATTTATTTATTTATTTTTTTTTTCTTTTTAATTTCAGGAAAAGAGTCAAATTGGTTGCTCAAATTCAGGCATTTACAAACACTCATTCACACTTAAACAGAAATATGAATAATCCTTTATATCTCTTTTTGCGTTGCACTTTACCCCTTGAGCGAAACCCTATGTTTGGTATATGTGGTGGCTATCACATGCAGAGAGTTACTCACTCACATACAGATTCTCATGTTAATATTCTTGAATTTGTTTAACCATTTGGTCATTTGCTGCAAACAACAACAGCAACAACAATAAAAAATATCCAAGAGAGAAGAGCCAATAATTTATTATACCACATACAGCTTTCAACGCATACAAATTCATATACACATACACACATGTATATGCATGTTTGAATTTTCCTATTGTCTTGCTTTTGATTTGTTTGAATTTTATTTTTATATACATTTTCTTTTTGTTTTTGTTTTCCCACCAATACTTTTTCAAAATCTCGGTGTAGTTAAAAAGCTACCGCTACATTTGCCCATAGCTGCTCAATTTTTATACAAATTCGTGCGGTCGCTGTTGTTGGTAATGGTGATGGGGATGTTGGTGTGTGCGTGACTGTGTGTTGATTTAATTCCCCCAACGATATCTTTTCGTTGACCACAGCAATTTTGCTGCAATTTATTTTAAAACCCGGGAGTGTGAGAGCGTTTATGCATCAGCAGCAGGCTGAACAATAATAACAACATCAACATGCGCTTGTACACAATCAGCACACACGAGGCCCCAGCCAAACTTGGCCAGTCAGTCAGGCAAAGCAAGTTAAGCAAACATGTTCCGTTATTTTTTTTTTTTTTCTTTTTTGCTCCTTTTTCGAGGCCCAAAAAATGCTGGTGTTCCCTGTTATTGTTGTTGTTTTTTAGTGTTGTTCTGTTTCGTCCGCATTGCTGGATGAAGTTTGACAAATTTAAATGAATTGCATAAAACATCAGTAACAGCATCAGCATTCAGCATCCAGCGACATCAACAGCAGTAAACAATCGCTTCAATACACTAAAAATTGTTTAATGCAATTGTTTAATTAATACTGTGACTGCGTCTGTATCGTTGAATGTGACAATGAAAAATTGCTATGTGGCTGGCAAAGCAAATGAACAGATTTTAAATTCGTTTCTGTTTTGATTACAAACAAATTTATATCAATGGTTTATATTAACAGATTTTGTATCATAGAAAAAAGTATGTTTTGAAAGTAAATGGAATTTAAATCAATGTTTGCATCAATTTCGATTTTTGTAACCAATTCCTTTAGTTCTTCAACTAACCGCAAAATTTACCTATTCATGAACATGAAATAGATCTTATGAAGACATGCGACCAAAGAGAACCTAGGCTTTGCGCGGCCCTTTACGCATATCCCTCCATGCTGCGAAGACACGATGTAATATAATTTATAAACTCTACCTCTAGATGTAATAAAACTTCTCGGGAATTATTATTTGTTGTCGGAAATTATTATTGAATGTTGAAGAATTGATTTAATCGCTCCCTTTTTTTTTTGGTTTTTTATTATAACAAATCACTCAGGGGATATCCCATGTATGTGTGACATGTTGATAGCCGGAAAGGAGTGCGGAAAGAGAAATAGATTAGAGTTCGCCGCACCCTAATGGATGAATGCTCAATCCGTAATGACTGTGCCTTCCCCGGTTAAGCGCTTAGTACAGCTACGAGTGAGTACGCCTTACCATAGGGAGAATTGACCTCGCGAACACTGGCTTAACAGTCATGAATCTTATCAATGCCAATGCTCCAGTTTTACTATAAGATATTTGTAAAGATGATGTTATGTTATGCTCTTATACGCTTCAAACGTGTGACTTCTTATTAGAGATTCCTTTCCTTTAACGTTCTTATTTTAATTTTTTTTTTTTTTCTTATTTATTAATAAAAAAAAAAGTGTTACCAAAGTGGTGCAAGGTTTTGCCCGCAATTTCAGCCAATATGATTGTGAAAGGCCTTTGTGTTCTATTCTAACAGACAACGATGAACTATGACTCGGATAATTAAGACTAATTTCTAATAGGACATATTTGAACATGTAAGAGTGTATTGGAATAGGGTATATTCTGACAGGCGACATTGGGCTCTAAAAAGCCAAATTCTGGTAGCTAAAGGCGAACTCTAATTCGTCCAACGTTCATGGGAACCGGTAGAAAGGCGTGAAACCCATTAGAGTCGGTTTTTATTGATGGCAGGGTAAGTGTTTCTGATTAGATCAAGCTTCCTGTGGTTATGACGATAGAATATGCCTAACAACGTGGAAGTGGTTGAACGTTGCAAGATTCTAAGTCAATGTAAAGTAAAACCAGCCCGCTTCGTCCGCAAGCTGTTCATGTACTTATCTGCTTGCACGTTATCGTTTGTAACGAACGTGAAGACCTTGCTGACCTTGGCATGTGCGCCCTTACTTAGAAACCATAGATAAAACTTGAGGATATAATGGCTGATCTTGTATTTTTGATTAACACAAAATCAGGTAAATCTTTTTTAGATTTACGATATATCTCGTCACATATATAATAATGTTTTTACGTGGTAGCGGACCCTTAAATACCTTACAAACCGGCACCTAATCGAATTTGTCATATGTATGCCATGTAAGGCCATGCTTTTCTTAGGAACCCACCCACGCGAATTGATTCAAATCGTCAAATGATATAGTCCCAATATAGAAAAACTATTATCGCCATAATTCAGCAGTTTTGGTAGTGTACCTACTGATCACCTATTTTCGCTACAAAATATTAAAAATTATACCTTTGCTGCCATATAAAGGCTAATTTTCGCGAGGGCTCCTACAAAGAATGGAGTTGAAACATGTGAAAACATAATAGCCGGGCAAGGTCGACTGTTAGATACCCTAATACCACTTCATCTAATACATTTACTCACTCGTTTTGGTAATAATGCCCTAAATTTTATTATGCATTATTTTTATGCATAGGCATATTTTTTATGACAGCCCGCATATTGGAAAATGTCAAACACATCAAATGACGTCATGAAAATTTGTCAAACTCAATTTATTTCCCAAAAATTTTCTTGCTTTTCACGTTCCGTTGTAAAAGCATAGAAATTAGACTTTCTTTCCATATAAGGCCTTGCGTTTCATGGAAATCCCTACATATGTTGGGGTCCAAAAAATTGACGTACATGATCCAATGTCCGTATCGTTATGTTTTTTGCTCAATCGCTACTACAGATTAATTTTCATCAGAAAATATTAAAAAATATAGACTTTATGTGGAGTGGCTTTTGGCATATAAAGGTTTACGTGTGCTGAGATTCCTTATATGCTATAGTGTCCGAAAAATACACCTATGTGGTCTAAATTCGGTAATGTTGATTTCTTTGTCAACTTACTATTATGAACTAATTTGAAATGTTGAAACTTTAAAGTTCTTATCCTATAAGAACTCGGTTTTCGTAGGAAGGGCGACATGATTCGAGTCAATCCAAGATTTTCCCTCGAATTTAGAATAACGAGCGACCTTTTTTCTCGATATAACAACTTTTCAAAATAAGACATTATATGCGGAATTGCCGAAAAATTGGACCAATCTGAGCTGTTTTCAATTGAGTTTTTCCTTATGTCAGATCACATCAATGTACCAGATTTCATAAAGAAGTCTCAGAAATTACGCCTGAATACTGAAATTCATGGTCAGACATGAGACGAAGAGACAGACGGATGATTCTGAATCGATCGGTATAAAAAAAGGTGGATTTATCTGAAGCCCTTTTGGGTGTTGCATACGTCCGCACAAACTTAATATAACCTGCACCACTTGTATATACTAAATTTAGTCTAGCAAGTTAAAGTCGACCAATATGCCTCAGAGATTCTATAAAGTATATATACATTCATGATATAAGGAAAAATTTGTATTAATATCGTCGTATGTGGACATTCACGAAAAGCAGGATTTGATACTTATTACGTGCATCGGTAAGAAAGGCTGCCTCAAGCAACCAACTGATTAACTCGATTGTAGCGAGTGCGTTCACGTTCAGATTAATGGGTTTCTTCAAAAAAAGATTAATAATATCTCCCCTGTATAAAATTACTTTGATCGAACGTGTCTTCAACATGTCAATACCCTTGACTTCCGATGACAACTGACCAGAAATATGTCAGCCAAAAACTAAACTCCCGATCGGTCTGTGACTCGTGGCAGATTGAAGCTACATCACCACTTTGTAGATTGTGTAATAAATCATCTTATTTGGTGCTGCATTAATCCAAAATCCATCAACTCGTTCCTTCCTTTACTCATTAGATAGCTGCTTGAGTACCTCCTTAGCCCAGCTTTCGGTTCGCTGTAGAGGTTTACTTTCGACTTTACGATTTGACGTAGGAGTTTACTTTCCACTTTACCGTTTGACGTGGGCATTCACTTTCCAGCTCCCACATAACAAACATCGTGCAGTCCCCCCGTTAGCAAAAAAAAACAAAAACGCGCACTTATTTGCCAATCAAATTTTGCATATGAAAAAATGAAAATTTTCAAACGTTATTCTCAATAACGTATAAGCTCTAGCAGATATCGATCTAAAATACACACTTTTATATATACATGTATATATGGTTAAGCTGGCGGATATATAAAACTCAGGTGCAAATAATTTTCTTTTGATTAGTTTTTTATAAACAACTGACATGACGTCATTACACGTTTTCACGTTATGCTTCGAGTACAATGAACATTTTGAAGAAAAGAAAAAAGAAAAAAAGTCATCTCCCTAACTTCCCTGCACACTATATAGACATTAACTTATTGAAATCAATCATACGCATCTACACACAATGAAAGATTAAAATCAATTTAAGAAGATAAGGGCAAGACACCTCTGCGTTAAGCAGAACCACATCGGTTTAATGGTAAGGAGAGTTTAACTTAGGAAAATGTATCTTTGAAAGGCTTTGATGCTCTCTAGGCAATACACTGCGATTTAGCTTTACAACCCGAACGAGCACCAACGTCAGAAATATTTGTGGTTCCGCAGGCAACGTTCAAGATGTCCGTGAGCTCCTCTAACTAATCAAACAAATTTTAGTCGGCTGATGCCAAATCTTGAACACCCTTAATCCCAATAATTATAATTATGAGTGTGCCTGGACGTTTTAGTTCACACTGAGATATGCAAATGTTAATGGTATATGTTAAATCGGTACCTGTTGCATATATAGAGCTCGTAAACTTTTAAGAGCAATATTCGTAACTTTTTGATTTCCTCCAATTTTTAGCTCTCGGTTTTTAACGAATATTTCTTGACAATTCCAATCCATAGGATCTGTGGATCTAAATTAAAAGCATAGATATATATTGGACAGCTAGACAGACATAGGTATTTCGATATATTATATATATATATATATATATATATATATTTATAACCTTGTTTTTCTAAGTTTTGCAAAGGCAATGTGGCAGAACAAAATTAGCATACTCTACGATTCTATGCCGTTGGGCATCAATATTTGTATAAGATTATTCTTCACAAGAAAGTCACAAACACTACTTCTTATATAGTGGTGAAACAATGAAATTGCTCTTGTTTGTTTAATTGTTGTTACACTCATATGCCTTTTAAGCAAATGTTTTGCCTCTGATTTCATATTCTGACTTGATTATGGCCAACATATATGCAGAGGTTACTTGTATGATTACATTTCGTACGTACGTTTACATGCAACTTAAATAAGTTACAAATGCACGTACATACTTAGAAACGCATGCCTGCATGGTATCCTTTATTGTCATGATAGTAACTCTTATTCCATTTCTTATGCCAAGCAATTATCTTAAGAAAACTTCCGATTCCTTACCTCTCTATACAAAAACATGGCATCACCCATTTATTTGGCTAACATTGCAAGCGTGCATTCATTTGTTCGACAATAATATTATTATTAATTTTATAACAAATTTAAATAAATAACAAGTTACAACGTTATGCCGACTATTAAGTACCTTTCATCGTTTCTCCAAATAAAATTTTTCACTTATGTTCATCATAAAATAGGAAAAATTGTATCTTATTGCCAAGTGAACTTCTATTACTACTTCCCGCGCGAATTCTTTTATGGAAGTTAGCCCAAAAGATGCAAAGACGGCGTTTAAATTTTAGTAAATGCTCCTATCAAAGAAGCTACTGGACCGTGCTGCTATATCAGGGCTTATTTTTCATGGGAAACATTTTATTGTGGCAGGGATTTCTGAAAAGAGAACAATTTCGGCTAAATCTAGTGCAGCAAACTTATGGCCAAGTGGAAGGTAAAATATTTCAAATGAGGCGTGTCGCCATATAATGGTTTAGCTTTTGTAACAACCTTCCTATAAGAAGGAACTCAAATATTAATTCCATACCATCCAGGCTTTTCACATTTACTTTCTCTTTACTTCTATTACTTTTCACTGACTTTTGCCAAGAAATAATACGGACTTTCAGGGGCTCATTCAAAACAAGTCTGAAGAAGCCCTACGGAAATCTACTTACTATAGATAGAAGATTATTAAACAGAGAGGAGTGGATAAAATGACACGATTCAAGCCGAATGCAATAGCTTTCGTTCTTGCTCAAAATACCTTGAACTTCGTCACCAGTTCGCAAAAGTATATAAACAGATATGCGACGGACAGCCGTGTTTCAATCAATTTAGAAAATGATTCAAGTCTTTTGGCCGTTGCATACATTCAGAAAAACATAATAAATCCCTTACCGCAGATGGTAAGGCAGCAGCAGCACTGTTAACAAAATTGTGCACCACTTTAACTTTACATATATTTGTCTATTCTGGCCGGCCAATGCTAGGCTAAGGCACTTCTGGTACTCTGGCTGTTTTTGTCCATAAGATATGCACAGGGAGAAGAAATTTGTTTGGGCGGGTAAGTGAAACTACAAATTATTCAAGGTTTTCATATGATTTTGACAAATAATCGTTAAAATATTTAGGGAATACTTTAATGGATAACCTGGTTGAGAAGGATGGTGGTTTTGCGTCACAACGTTACTCTCAACGTCCCCTCTCATCTATTATCAGACATAACCATAAATATTTATGTTCAGTTTTAGACAAAATCTATCGTCTTTTAGGTTAGATTTTATATGCGTAAGCTAACGAAAGCTCTAAAGAGCAGTTGTTTACTTTTACTACAGCATACAGTATAGCAGTAAAGAAAGAATTTTTACTATGTAATTTACTTTAAATGATTTTGTATGCTACTACTGCACTGCATACATTTTCATAGGAGAAAGAAGAGCACAAAACATATGCAAACAATTATGAAAATTATTATTATTATTAAATGCATTAAATATGAATATGACAAGTTTTCAAAAATCTTGGCAACACCAACAAAACTTTTATGATCAGACTTAGCTTTGAAGTAGAAAAAGTAAAATAAAAAATAAATAAAAAAAAAAAAACAAAATGCACAAAAAGAGAAAAAACAAACGAAACAAAATGAAAAACTAGAAAAATTTTATAAAAAAGAAAACTTCTTCACGGTTTTGACATTAGAAGAGAATGAAAGAAGAAAAAAGCATAACGTGAATAAAGTGAACTAGTTGGAAATGCGCACGCATACATACAAAGTGTACACATTTCGCTTTGGCATTTGTAGACAAAACGAATTTTAAATTAGAAAAGTTTTTATGCCAACTTCGTTTTGTGTGTGCGTGTTCTCTTTTTATATACATATATATATATATATATATATGTGTGTAAGCAAAGAAACAAAATATAAAAAAAGAGAAACAAAACGGTCAAAAAATTATATGACGGAAAAACAAAAGACTCCGAAATGGAATACTGGAGTCATAGAGAAAGAAGACATTCTTACAACATTTCCTAAGCAGACGCATACAAATTTCATATGAATGCTGCCACCAATGGAGTGGTAGAAGTGGCTTGAAGAGCTTGAAACAAATAATCAACACAGCGTAATCATAGTTTTTTAGTGGAGTCAACTTACAATAACGACATCAAAATCCTAAGGCAGCTGTTAAAGAAAAACTAAAAGAAAAAAAAAGTATGAAAAAAAAAAAACCAGAAAAAGTATCTTCCTCTCCCTCGAGTTGCAAGCACACTCGCACGCATGCAATGCAAACGCATTTTCTTTTATAGTCTCCGAGGGTTTTACTTGTTTTGTTTGTATGCGAGAAGCGAGAGATGCCTTAACAAATAACTTTTGCAAATAGCTTAAGCGCAACAAGGCAAAACAGGCTCAAATGCTAAGGAAACTATTTAAACTTTTTTAAAACAAAATGTATAAAAATTTTGCTAAGGAAAATACTGAATGAAATTCATTCCTTCTCGCACGACGCACGAAATAGGCTACAGCCCAAACAGCAGTGTGGCTGAATGTGCAAATGCTTCTATAACACTTTTTCCTTGTAATTGTTTTCCTTCCTTTTTTGATGATGAGAACAAGTGTTCGAGTAACTTTCTTTAACTCTAATGTATTTTAAATTGTTATTGTTGTTGTTGTTATTTTTTGTCGTATGTAATATAAAATTCCGTTTTGTGTAATTAGATCTGTATAGCTACGCATGCATGATCATTCATGTCGTCTAGTTCCACTTAGCCAGAAAACTTTTAATTTGATTTTCCAAACACAGACAAGGGAGTAGTGTTTGTAAAAGTTCAACTTGAAAATGGAGACATCAGGTGCGGCAGGAAAGACCACCGCTGGTAGATTGTTCCAAAGACGAGCAGTAGGCTTAAAAAGAAGTGTGCTGTGCGGTGTACAGGTAATTCCAGAACGAATGGACGAGAACACTGAAAAAGACCTGTAGCCCTGTTGAAGAGTTTAAGAGTTGAAGAGTTAGAAGTGGACATACCTCTTTTACCTCTGTAGGATACTTACCCTGAATGTGTCTATACGTAACCGCCACACCACCAACCTTACGCCGATGCTCAATGTTGTCGAGAGCTCAAGTTTTCGTTAACCAAGGCAAGGTCCAAGCAAAGTTTGGAGAATCTCGCCAACGTATGGTGGTTATACTCTAATGTTGCCTGGCTATAGGCGGGGTAAATGGTACGGATGTTGACTCAGTAAATTAATTTTTGGGCCGCCTTAAAAAACCTAAGCCTTTGACAGCGTCGTTCGACAGATGTCTGTGTGTGTTTAACGTCTGCACCTGGTGTGAAACCTTAAT
>KK503184.1:0-10021 GCA_000688735.1 Glossina austeni | reverse complement strand
CAACAAGCCTATATTCACGACCACCACAAACCCACCTTAAGAAAAAAACAAAATTTTTTCATATGTTTGTCCATAAATTTGAATCTTGTCAAGATATTTCAGAAAACCTTTCACCTAAATGTACGGCAAATTCACCCGTATGATTGATCTCAAAATGACCGCGAACGACTTACCTAGGGTACCCAGGGTACCCAGGGCCCAGGGTAAATGGTAATTAAATTTGAATCAAAATTTTATCGCAAATTCTTGTGGTATTAATGACCCAATCTGGACTGTATTCAGAATGAACATGAAGATGACCATGATACACATCTGGATCATATGTTTTCATAAATATCTTTGCGGATGCGATATTTATAGAGAAAGATATGACAAAAATATCGACCTTTCTCCGAGATTGTTTCAGTATTTTCCATATTGCGAACGCACATATCAACAGATTGCGGGCAATTTTCAACCTCACTTTCTTAATCAGTCAACAAATGTTTGTGCAAATTTCAGCCTCCTATCATACTTTTCACGATTGTGGCCAATCGATACAAGTAGGGAATCAAAATGACCCCTTTATATAGAAATGGGTATACGTTATCGGCATCTCGAAGAAAAAAGAGACACGTAGGAAAAAGCGATTATAAGTGTTTCCAGGCATTTTCATAAATATAAATGAACGCAAAAAATTTTGTATTCTTAAATGCTTTATAAGCGTTTTTTTGATAAGCGAAAATTAAAAAGCATCAAAATTATGTACTCAGTAGCTCTAGTTATGGAAAACATGGAAAACTGGTAAAAATGTTGCAGCTTTTGAATACATATATATATTCAGCAAGACTTAAAGGGAAGAAAAAATTTCAATTGTAAATTCATCATGTTATCGGACAATGCCCTTGCATGGGCCATTCAAAAAAAGTCAATTTTTCTGCGCAAAGGTATATATTGCTACGGAAATCCCAAATCCAGTTCATTCCAACTAATTGGTTTTCTCAAATAATAAATTCCCTAGAGAGGGAAAACCCAAGCGCACATTCGCGACAAGTCATGCTGGCGACGGCCGAGAAAAATGAAAGCAGGTTAACGGATTAAAAATGAAGCCATGGACTTAAGTAATCGTAATACGCTTATAATAATGTTACGAAAATCCCAAATCCAGTTAATGGTAACTAATTGATTTTCGTAAGTAATAAACTCCTTAGCGCATATTCGCGGCGCGTCATGCATGTGCCGGCCGATGAAAAAGATTAGCAGGAAAACAGACAGACAAAAACTCAAGTGCACATGCGCGGCGCGTCATACACCTGCCGGCCGAAGAAAACGATTAGCAGAAAAGCAGGTTAACGGATTAAAAATGAAACCATAAAGTTAAGTGATCGTAACATGCTTGTAAAAATGTATATAAGCAGACTATTTGTGGAAGGCAGAGTTAGTGATACGAGAACATTGAGTCGTAAGAGTACATTCAAGTGAAGAACAATAATAGTTGTGTTGAGCAGTCAAAAAGTGTCGTTAAAAACAAAATAAATAATAAATTATAAATAATCCTAACCTTAAGATTGAATTATATCCACGATCTAGTGATCTAGTATCCAATAATATCCACGATCTAGTGATACGAAGCGTATCTTAGAAAAGCGAAAATTTTAAACAATAATGTATATAAATAGACTATTTGCGGAAGGCGGAGTCAGTCGGACGAGAACATTTGAGTCGAAAAAGAATATTAGAGTTGAGAAGCCGAGAGTATTGCCAAAGTAAAATGTAAATAATCTTACCCTTAAAGAAATTGATTGTAAATAGAAAAACTTGTAGTGAAAACGTGCGAGTTTCTTTTCTCTTAAAACCGTACCGAGAAAAGCGAACTTCATAAAAATATATTAGTAATGATTCCCGTTTACAGCCTGAATGTTAGCGACTAAGTTCTAAAATAGCTGCTGGCAGCCTCTTAATCCAGAAAAATTGATAATGAAATGCAAAAGACGTAACAAAGAATTTTCGGCAATGAAAAATGTGTGCTCCTTCCCTGAGAGGATTATCTAACTGATTGACTGATGTTAGTTGATACCTTCTTATGTTACTTGATACCTTCTTACGCTTTTCATCGTTCAGGGAGAAAGGAAAAACTTTAAGTTGCGTCGTGAACTTAATTTTAAAATATTTGTCTTTGAAAATTTTTTACATCAATTTTATTACGGTGTTCAAGTCCTTTTGCAAACTCCATTTCTCTTCAAAGTCGGCTTTTAAAAGCCTTTACTTGAGTTGAAATTGTTTTAGTTTCGTTTTATTGCTCGCTTACTGTGCTGTGGCCAGGGTTAGTGAAGTTGTATGGTTACGGCGAGGACAAAGATTCACCCACCCGCCCGCCACATATATATATATTCACCCACACATATGCACACATATAAATAAACATGCGAGAACTTGCATCAATTTGATTTTCCAATCAATTGAGTTGCATAAAAATTGCGTTTCTTTATGTGTGACAATGTGGAATACAAACAATTGCAATTTGTAACAAACACTATCGAACAAATGTATGTCTGAGCGTTATTGTGTGTGTAAATATAATTGTACGATAAAGCCTGGTAGTAATGGGTTTCTTTTTCTCTCTCTCTCTCTCTCTCTCTCTCTCTCACTCAGTCACGCACTTGTCACACTAAACGAACAAAACATTAACTGCATAAACAACTGCAGTAACTTCAAGCAGAACAACACAAACGGCCTCAATTGTTATACATTCCGAGAGGAGAGCATGTGTTTTTGTATTTTTATACATACACATATATATATAGAGAGAGCGAGCGAGGTTTCTGTCCATTCATGCATATATTTGTAAAAGTTGTGTCTGCGGGTGTAACTGGGTTCACATTGTTTATATAGGAAAAAAGTCAGACTATATATAAAATTGAATTTTAGATTTGTTTTCTAAACAAAAACATTAAAGGAAAAAAGGACGGAAAACAAGAGAAAGCAAAATGAAGAAAAACGTAACGAAATGAAACGAAATTGCTTTTGGTCTCAAAACACATGTTCGAAACCATTAAAAATGTCTGCTGCAGGCCTTTCATTCGTTTGTAAGGGTATGATTTTTTATTTTTTTTTTTTTATTTTTTTTTTTTTAATATTATAAATATTTACGAACATATGTAGATATACGTACATATAATATATATTTGCCTATTCGAGAAGATAAGGAAATTAAGAAAAGAAAAGTTTTTCGACAAGTTTTCAAAATTAAAAAAGAAGATCGCCTTCGGCAACAAGAACAAGTGACAAAGTCTTCTTCCCAACAACAAGTTGATATCAATAAACTAATATACTGAGGGCTCCACAAATCTTTAAAAGTAAATCATGTAAAAGTTCTTATAAATCAATTTTCTAACCAAAGTAAAGAACATTTATATGCCCCTTGTCAAGGGATGGCCGCAGTTATCCGATTTGTAACAGCCGGATATATGTGTTGGTGATTTAAGAAACTATATTTTTAATAAGAGTACGATTGTGTCTGTTAATCGGCCCGCACATGTGCTTAACTGCCATCCGTTAACAGCTTGACGCTTGCACGTATATAAAATATGAATGGTTTATACAATAATTACAAAAACTGTAAGTTGTAATCTCGATGCACTATTAAGTGTTATCTAAAAGCTCAGCGTAAGCGTGACCGCTATTGACGAGATAATGTACCCCTAGTTTACAGTTTTGCATATATTGATATAAAATTTTTTTCGCTATTCTATTATCGTTTCCTTTATAATGCCACGAATACGAGAGGAAGTTCCGTCAGCTATGAATTCTCTCAAAAGTTTTCCTAAACGCGCTAATATGTTTATTACTTTCACCTTTTTAAAAATCTCAGTCTCAGTGAGCTGACATTTAAATTTTAACTGATACTCACATATAACTATGACGATTGACATTACTATTGTTTTAAGAAATCAGCAGACCTCGATATGTGCCTATTGGTTGAACACATTTTTAATCGTGAGATATAATCATGAGACGACGAGAAATGAGAAACATTCTTTTCATCTATGGTAACTATTGGTTGGTTTAATATAAAAACTTTTCTTCTTGAAAATAAATTTTAACCACGAGAATCAAATGCAAAACCAGGTAAAGCTATCAAAGAAAACATTTCATCAAAATCATCAATTTACCCGCAGTATATAATCGGTTTGCGTTTAAAGGTGAGTACTATCACAGAAGGTTTGCTAAATAAATCGTGGGACCCCTTTGGCAAATATAGGTGGCGTGGCACTCGACTATTCACTTGAGGCACAGATTCGTATACGACCGAAATTAAAATTGTCAACAGACATGATCAAGAATAAAAAGCAAAATATCGTAATGGAGACGCTAGATAAATGTCACAAGAGATTCTAACTGTCTCAAGCAAATTGGGAAGCAAAAGTATCTTTGTATTTTTCGAAATTAACAAAAGGGTATTGGAACTTGGTTGTCAATGTTGATTTGCACACAAGAGCAGCAGCAACGAATAGATTTGCGGATATGTGTACCACACGCATTCAGCTGTAGTTCAGCAAATTGTAAACGTGTAACAAGTTTTATCAACTGAGGACAAAAAGTAAGACAGTTATATGCGGGCGCGACCGGATCTTGAGTACGCATCACCATTGATTGCTTCATTCCGTCACCAAAGGGAAAGGTATGGTGCCACCGACTCAGCATTTGAAGCTGACTAATAATATAGATAATCGACGCTTTCTTAGCAACATGATTGCTGTTAGTTCCTCTTCTCTTTCTTTTTGTTCTACTCTCTTTAAATATTTTTTCCACTAGGAAAACAGAACTAAAGTTTTGACAATGTCGACCGTTCTGATAAGCCATTGTCTGGGTGACCAGCCCAAATCCTTTTTTTATAACATTAGAGATTTCGAAAAAGCTTGATTTAGCTGAACAAACCACTTTGCACCATACCCAGACATTAGGGGTTTGGTTTATTCCAAAGGCATTCCGGTTAGCCTTTTTTATCTACATGAACGCAAGAGGTCTAAAGAGCATCCGACCCGAGAAGTCCGAATAGATTTCATTAAAAGTTGTTACTTTCTCATACATCTAATAATAAAGAAAATTATTTTTAACAATTGCTAAAACAAATTCTTCTAACAGAAATAATTAAAACGGGGGGGAATTTTATTCTCTTCTCTCCATTCCTGCTCTTATTAGTACAACAAATATTGTTTTCGAAGAAAAACAATTACTGCTTAGTTATAATTTTTAGTGCGTTTCTAGCGGAGATGAAAATAACCCTTATTGGTTTCCATAATAGATTCTTTTCATCATTTTCTTTCTCTCTTGTTTTCATTTCAAACATTTCTCTAACTATTCACGCACACCCAAGCTAAAAATAAATGAAAAGCTTAATATCTGCAGGCAGGCTAGCTGGTCGTCGAATGACGCTCATTGCTGAAGACTTCTGCCGGAAAAACGTGTGTATGCTTTTCTGTGAGAAATCTTAAACTATACCGATTGTATGACACACTGACAAACTTTTCAATAAATGATCCTATTCTACCCAAATTCTCGTACTATACCAAAATACAAACAGATTTTCGTGGAGACATAGTAAAAAAAAGGAGAAGCGTATGTAACGTCTTTACCAAAGCACACACGTACTCACAAGGAGAGCGCGCTTAAAAATCATCCAATCCAAGCTGTTTATGGTCGCGTTCGTCTTTCGCAAATATCTCGAGAATTGTGATTTGTAGGTTGAACAGAAAATTGCATGGATTGAATAAGACGGACAGACATCGCTGAATGAATTGAGAAAATATTCACAATCGGCTGGTACGATAGCAAATGTTTTCAGCCTAAGTTCTTTTGGATGGTATGTGTACCAACACAAATTTAATTTGCTCTCACCACCACAAGCGGAGCATGTAAACACCATTGTGAGTGCACTTCGGCAAGATCACATATCTGATGTAACAGACTAATATTACGTGGATTTGACATAGCCACAGTATGAATCGTAGTACAACGTTGTACTAGCAAAGTTCCCTTTTACACAGATTCCGTTAAATTAATGCAAGCTATCAGTATTTTTAAATTACACGCGCTCATCGCCAATTAATCTTAAGTGGTAGTTTATTTTAATTTAATGTTAAACGAAGATCTTATTTAGTTTTTATTTTTTAGTACTTGAATGTATTTTTTCAAGGTTGTCTTTGCCGGCAGCAAAGAATAGTTGTGCATATGCGAATGCATGAGGTTTTCCTTTCTTCGTTTTCTTTTTGATCCCGGCTGCTAATATAATTGTACTGTGTAGACAAAGTTAATTAGAAAACTTGTCTCTCCCTCGTGCACATGCATGTGCATGTGCATTGTGCATGCGCTGCAATACAATAAAATTTAAAGTGAAAATTGTTGAATAATTAAAATTCCACATACGTCTTGTCATTGCATACTTGCCGTTTATCTATTTCCTTTTCTCTCGTTATATCTCCTTCTCTCTCTCTCTCTCTATGCTTGTCGTAGAACGTTTGAGTTTGAAATAGTTTATGGAATATCCTTTCAGAGAGAGAATGAACGCACATTCCGCACTTACATACACAAAGCGATGAACTTTCTTAAATTGAAATGTTTAAGAAAGCGTTGGTTTATATCGTTGAATATTCTCTTGGGCACGCACATATATAAACGCATATATTATGTATATATATATATATATATATTTACGTAGAGATCCCAGGCCAGACAATGTATCGTGTTTGTGCATTTTGAGTTTTACTTTTTCATATGTTTCCCTCTATCTGTTTGTGCTTGTTAGTTAGTTAAAGTTTGTTTATTTGCTTGCTTTTTGTCTTTTCTTTGTTATTTTTCTGCTTTTGTTTTTATTTATTTATTTGTTTTTTTTATTTTTTTTTTTATATTTTTTTTCTTACTTTTTACTTTATTTAAAATTTAATATAATTTTTCTTTTTAACCGAAAACTCTTTACTTTTGTTTAATGTGGTGTGATAAAACGGAAATAATAAGAGCTCTTAATGAGAAAAGTTTAAAATGTTTTCAAAACCAGAATGCAGCACAGCTCTGAACTGGCACTCCCACCCAAAAAAAAAAAGCAGGCGGGAGGGGGGAGGGGGCAAAAAACAAAAAGCAAAAATGCTAACCACTCCATTTAGACAGTCAGCTATATATGAAAGTGAGGAGTACTGCTGCTACCGATGCTGTATTGCTAACAACAAAGAATATGATAATGGCAACGCGTAGCAATGATGATAATAATGACGAAGGAAACCATAATATCAAGCATAACAGCATAACAGTGGATAAAGATGGAGGGAGCACTCTGCGCGTATTCTCTTCACTTTACTGTTGATGTTTAAAAGTCATCATTGACTTGACACTTTAACGCTGCTCCCAATGTACAAACTATTAACTTGTCTAGAAAATATTGAGCTTTAAAGGAAACTCAAAATTTCTTCATTCATTTCATTTATAAAAATCATAATTATATTCACGCAATCATTAATATTTCTTAATATTAATCTCAATACTTTTTAGGCATACGTAATGTATACAGCAAATGCTAGTTTCTAGTACTATGGTGTGATTATTTGTGCATAAGCTTCATTATTAAATTCATACAAACATATCGTATATATATATATATACGTATAGCTCATCGCTCACTATTGCATTCCTAAGCACATACATATACACATACAATCAGTCAGTCAGTCTGTCAGAGTAAACAAAAAATAAAACGGAAATGAGAAAAATACGCTTTATGTAAAATTGCTATGCGTGTGTTTGTCTCTCTGTAGTGTATATACAAGCAAACTGTATAGATGCTAGTATGAACGTTTGTCATAGGTTAGATTGTATTTGTTGCCGGATTTATGCTTCGCTAATTTGTACATTGAAATATTGAAATAGGAGAGAAAGCAAAGAAATCAAATTTTGTTTTTTTTTTTTTTAACTGCTGCCATAGTAAAACGGGAAGACTTAGTTTTCATTAAAAAGAAAATTAATTTAAAAAATACTAGTTGCCATAAATAAGGAAATTTACCAAAAAAATGCTTAAACAAAATTCAATAACTTAGTTAGAAATGCTTACTACAAAAATGTTTCATAAGTTTTGCAAATTTTTACAAACTTCGATGCGAGCTAAAGTAGAATAATGCAATCATTTCGCTTGTAGCAGTCAAAAGTGAGATGTTTAATAAAGTTTACCCATTCAGATGGCAAGTCTGTCTGTTCATATGTACTTTCCGTACTCTATTTTTGAAATATGCAAGAAATGCGCAACAGGAATTAATAAAACGCATCGATAGCCGCGACATTATTTGGATTTTGTATCCTTTCAAGTTTAAGCCCGCTCCTGTTTGGAGGTTCCATTCGGTTAAACCTATTATAAATACTGAATACAACGACTTATGATCGAAGTTTTCTTTAATAATGGACGACGTCTTTCAAAACTGCAACCATAGGTTTCCCTGTCTTCGAAAAGAAGTATTATCTGCTTTTAGGTGACGGGCGTTCTGCTCAATTAATATCAAAAATATTAACAAAGGTTTATACAGAAGAAGGCTTGTGGATGACGTGGCACTTTCTACCTCAAGCAAATTATTCTATCTTATGGTAAACACTTTCCCAATATGCCCAACGCTAGCCTGCATAGGTCTAAGATGAAACTTGCTGCTTCCTATTCTAATATGCTTTTAACGCTTACCTAACACTGGTCTCTAATTTGGCACACATGCAAAATGGATTCCCAGACTTATTCCTCTTGATTATTTTTTTTTTTAAATAATCAATCATTCAAAGGATGTCTTTTATATGTACAATACGGCGACGGACAGAAAGAAATGGTGAAAGAGAAAAATATAGGGAGGTAGCCAACGCAATCTATGAGGGAGTGTTCCCTCTACGACCAAAGTAGACTCTACTGAACTTGAGATTTAAACCACTAAACATTCGATTAAATTGTTTCACCCATAAGCAATATGTTAAGTCTTAGAATATTTAATTAGAAGCAACGATGAGAAGCGATATTTTTATGTTCCAACTTTAAACTTCGGTAAGCACTAAAAGGCATAACACAAATATATTGTACTTATACTAAGTTTTAATAATAATTAATTTAAGATTTACTTTAAGAGTCATGTGAACTCGACTGTCATTTGTTTTAGTCGAGTTTCTGTATAAGTAGAATAAATAAATAAATAAATAAATAAATATAAACAAATATAAGTCATACGTAAACAAACGGAAACAGTTTGGATCCATCGCAACGGCAAGCATCGAAAGAGCAAGGATTCTTATTATTGATATGCATTGGTCGCATGAAGTAAACACTGAATCGTTTTAGATGACTTAGATAAAAAAAAAAAAAAAAACACAATTGGAAAGCTATGACGATAAGTGGCCACAAGAAGGTCGACATTGAGCTTTTTAAGTTTTCATTGAATTCGGATTGAACATTCCCTACAAGCCAGTGCTCTAAAATCTTTAGCTTGTTTCTAATTTGCATTTCGAACCAACATCGGAAGGCTAGAGGAAGCGCTTTCAATGCGCTACTATAAGAACCATGGGACGAAAAGAAATATACTCCTCCAATATCCCTCGAACAAGTCCCACTGTTCCAGAAATATTCGCCACATTTTCGACGGGAAGAGAACAATCAGGCTCAGTAAGATCATAAGAATCATGCCGTTGAGCTAAGATTATAGCTTCGGTTAAATTGCTGACTTTTGTACGGTCTACTCAGTTACGTTTGTCTCTTTCCTGAAGCGAACTCTCCCTAAGACTCCTTTTTAGTAAGGAAAATATACTGCTTGCAGAGACGAATGGTACTGAATGGAAAAGAAATATACTCCTCCAATATCCCTCGAACAAGTCCCACTGTTCTAGAAATATTCGCCACATTTTCGACGGGAAGAGAACAGTCAGGCTCAGTAAAATCATAAGAACCATGACGTTGAGCTAGGATTTTAGCTTCGGTTAAATTGCTGACTTTTGTACGGTCTACTCAGTTACGTTTGTCTCTTTCCTGAAGCGA
>KK503183.1:12584-22929 GCA_000688735.1 Glossina austeni | reverse complement strand
TACACAATCCTTTTTTCGAGGGTAAAAAAGGCAAAATGTGTACTAAACTTATAAAAAAAGAAAAATGGGAACCAAAAGTACTACCTTCGGCCATAGCCCGTAATTAATTATAGTTATTCATATAATGACTTTTCAAAATAAGGCTTTATATAGCAAGTGGTCGAAAGAGTTCTGCGATCCGAATCATTTTTAGTTCGTTCTTGGTTCAAAACATGTCAGTGTACAAAATGCCATTTAGATATTTCAAAAATTGCAATGTATAGGTTTAAAACAAAACAATGAAAACAAAAATGGACAGACGGACAGACCCACTGAAATCAAATCAGAAAGTCGATCGGTATAATAAAAGGATGAGTCTATCCCAAATTCTTTTGATCGGTGCCTCAACCTTTATAGTAACAAGTAAGAAAATTGTAATCTGTCGAGACCGAATCTTTTATACCCATTACTGTTGTCCTAAAAAAGACTAAAGAAAAGGAAAAAAAAAATAAATTTTGTATTTTTTTTATAGTTTATGAGTAACAAACAAAAACACTGAAAGCAAAGTTGTTAACAGTGTAACACAAATAGACAGACGGACAGGCGTTCATGCTTATATCGATTCAGGATTTCATTAACTCTTTTTTTTTTTTAGTTTTGAGATGCACACACATATGTATATATATTTGCAGACGTACAAAAAACTGTAATCTTCACAGATAAGCGAAAGGACATATGGACACATATAAAGCGATTTTAAATTTCATAATGAACAAGAATATATATACTTTGCGCTGTCTCTGAAGATTCCTTTTGGACGTTGCAAACGTTTGGACAAAATGATTAGACCTCTCCTTCTTCGGTGGTGGATATCAAAATAATAATAGACCCTTTCTTCCGGAAGAATTCTGTAAGTGTGTAAAAGGCGACATATACGCAACTTTGTTGAAGAGATATTGAACTGTGAGAAAACGCAGTGCATTTCTCTAAATTCCTCTCTTATTCGCGTAGCATATCTAAGCATATCGTATGCCTAAGAAGCAATTGTACCTTTGTTGGAAACCCTAATACATACTACATATTACAGCATTGTTTTAATTAAACAAATATTTTTATTTATTTTAAAAAATATTTACAAACATCGCGATGTAAGTAAACGAGAAGAAATTGAGGAATGCATCTGCACACTTAGGTTAACCCTGACCTTGAGTGTTTTCTCTCTTTTCTGATAGCTAGTAATTATTTGCTATGGATTCAAAATGACAATTACATACATACACGGATGTAAACAAATTGAAAAGTTTTTTTTTAAAAAAAAAAACCAAGCAAACAATAAATATTTAAATTAAATTGTTTATAATAAATATTCATAAGGCAAATAAGTACCGATAGAGCTTCGGGAGGAATATTAAATGTTGAACAAATAAAATGTAGTGCAGTTTTTTCTCTTAACCAGCAACTGATTAATAGGAAGTTTAGTCTCTGATCACTTGAATTATTGCAAAAACTTCCTGCTGTGCCTGACATGTAAATGGTATTTATTGCTGCTACCCTGGAAGAGTTATAATCGCCTTAGGGAGAGGTTTCGAAACCAATTCAAACCAAGCCGAGCCAGTGAATTATAACTGAGAAATATTTTCTTACTTTTATGGCGTGCCAGTTTATAGATCGTATTATTTTACTGACCTTAGCATGATAGATGACCTTTTCTCCAATAAATGGCCTAAGAATCGCTTAACTTTAGCAATACTAGATCTCTTTATCGAAAAGTGAAGCGAGTAAAGATGATAACTAAAGAGCAAGTAAAAAGAGTATATTTGTCCATCTTCCATCATTGCCTTCCCTACCACATCCCACAGTTATTCATATAACCACATTTCAAGATGCGGTTTTATATGGAGAGTGGTCGTAAAAATGTCTCAATCCGAACCATTTTCAAGAGCACTCGCTCTTGAACCAAAATACGTTGGACTGGCAGATTTCTTCAATATATTTTAAAAATTTAGAGCTGTAGATTTAACAGAAGAAAACAAGACATATGGACGGATAGACAAGCAATACAATAAAAGGATCTATCCCAAGTCCTGCTGGGTGTTGGAACTTCTGCAAAAGCTTAATGTACTTTTGTATCACCACAAGTGGTGTAGGGTATTAGTGATGTAGAAACCCGGACTGACGCCTTACTAAAATAATTCTTTGTATTTTCTGTATAATTCCAAGGGAATTATGCACGGGAAGCTATTTTATGTCGTTTCCATGATAGAATGGTGGTTTTATCAAAAAGATCTTAAAATATTACCTGTGCATGTAATCGGACTTGGTTTAACAAAGTCCGTTTTAAAATATGGGACGATAGTCAAGAAAAATTTCGTACTTTATTCTTCTCTTATTAACACAAGTAACAACATGACAATCGTGTATAGCAAAAATTTTAAAAATTGCAATTTTTTTCCATATAACGACTTTTCAGACCAGGGCGTTCTATGAGGACTGGTCGAAATAGTAGACCGATGCGAACCATATTTAATAGCGTTCTTTCTTGGATCAAAACACGTCGTTGTACCAAATTTCATGAAATTCTCTTAAATATTTCGGCCAAAATTGCACAAAAATTGATATGGACAGATGGACAGATAGGCGTAGATCAACTCAGATTCGATTCTGAATGGATCGGTACAATAAAAGATTTGTCTTAAGCCCTTGTTAGCGTTACGTATGCCCGCACTAACTTAATCTATCCTGTACTAGAGCCACCAACAACAACAATAACTGCTGCGATTGAGCTAAAGCGGTGATATGGAGATATATAACGACGGCAGCCTTATATGGCGAGCCCCCTTTAGGAAATGTTCGCAACATTGAATTCGAAAACGCCCCCGCGCAATATTATTTACGCTATACAGTCACATCTGATTAAAATTAGCTCAAGGTATGACTGAGCAAAACTTTTATTCTTACTGCTTCTGTTGTGGGTTCAAAAGACCAGGGAGAATAGGAAAAAATTAAAAAAAAATAATATTTAAAAGACGTGAGAAGTACTCACTTGCGATGGATTATACTTTGAAAAAATAAAAAATAAAAAAAAAAGTTTATTCATAATAAACGTTTAATTTAGAAAAAAATATCGACAAAGAGTTTTTCACACTTTCTGCAACTTTTTTTAAATATTATTTTCACGCTAGACAGTCAAAACAACAAAAAATGATTTTACGGTATTTATGATATCTACCAAAGACAAAAAAAAAAAAAAAAAATAACAAAAACAACAAAGCATAATTTCCCAGCATGCACACGAGCCAGACACATAAAGTAAGCTAGAGAGAGCCAAAAGGGCAAAAACAAACCCATGTATATCGCATACGCCTTTGTTATAAGCGACATATGCACAATCAAACCTTTGGTTATAATATCGTGCCAAGAAAATCATAAAAAAAAAGAGAAAAAAAAAAAACAACAAAAAAATTATTTATGGCTTAGAAAACTCGATTAGTAAAGAGGACATTGACATTTTTGCAATATTAACAAATCTCGTTTAGGATATAGGGGGAGAAGAATATATCTACCGAATACGTAGTCAGTCAACCAGCCAAAAATACTTATCTCGAAAGGTTTTAATCAACAATTTTTTATTTATTAATAACCGTTTTCCAATGCATTGGTGGTCGGGGTAACTGTCGCAATCCAACCAATAGTCTGGCACCCTATGGTGATTTTCCAGTTATTTTATGTTTCTTTAATATCTTCTTCTTCTTTTTCACTTATTCTGCTCTCATTTGCTCAATTTAATTTCCGAGAGTTGTTGTATTCGAAAGGCATTTATTGCGTAAAACATTTTTCATTTATTACATTTTTATAATAAACAGTCGTCTTACCAAACGTTTGTAACACGGACAGACCCCGTCATAAATACATATATATATATATATTCTTGATATGCATGGAAAGTGAAATCTGATGGCTAACTTTCCACGATTACAACCTAAAAATTTTTACTTTTTCCTAAAATTGGTGTAGCATGATAAGGGGCATATTCAATTTGTCAAAATGTTTGCAACACTCAGAAGGAGATCCCAAAAAAGCTTGTGTATTCTGGATCAGCATTAAATTCCGAATCTATTTAAGTAAATCCGTCTGTCCGTCTGTCCTTTTGCGTAATGTCTCTTGTAAACATGCTCCCCCTTCCCTTCCTCTCTCAAAATTTTATCAGGAACACTGAAAGATCTTGTATGCGGGTTGGTATTAAAAATGGTCGAAACCGGTCGCAGAACACGCCTACACTGCCACGTAAACTGAGAACTCCTCTGTGTTTGGCTTTTTCCTAATTAGTTATAAGCGCTACAACAGATAAGAAAATTTTAATGTACATTCTATTAGTGATGCTCTAGTGGAAAGTGGAATAATTGGCAGGCCACGCCCACCCAATGTTATAGTGTATCAACTTGTCGTTTTTACATAACTTTCAGAAGTAGACCTCAAAAACCCCATGAGATATACAATTTCTTGATCCGTATCAAATTCGGAATATACCTATACTTAAACTTGTTTAGTATCGATTGAATCCTAAGCTTTGGTATAAAAACCGGTAAAGTCGATCTATGGGTCCGCTCAAAGTTATATAAAAAAAACGTCATAAACTATAGATAAAAAAAATAAAATTGCAGTTTCCAGTTTTAAGTTTTAAGTTTAAATATTTTCCGTCCATATATCATGCGCGAGAAGTAGCTAAATCAGACCATACCAGGTCTGCCCATACTATTTTTTTTTTACAACTTAAAAAGTGCTACCAAATCGTAAGCAAAAGTATACGATATACGATATCTATTGACATATTGAATAGTTTTCTTCTGCACGCAAATCAAATATCGTAAGCAAGCTTAGCTATGGCGAGTGTAAATTGATTCGGCTCAATGGAATATAATTTCTTTCTAGTTAAAATTTATTGTCGAGATATGTTCGTAAGCATTGAATAAAATGCAGTTAAATTTTTTACATTTTTTTTTTCTGCACTTTTCTCACGAAATTTTAAAATAAAAACTTATCTGTCATTAACAATTGACCTCAATTTCTGCTGGGGTCGGTTGGTCAAACATACCACAACGTGTGGAGGGGGGACATTAAAGATATAAAAATATGACCAAAAAATTAATTTCGAAAGAAAGCAACCATCATCTCACACTCATTTACAGGTTAAGTGTCAATTGAAATAATGAAAAAAAAAAAAATGCAATCACGTGACATAATTGTTGTTCGTTTATTTAAGTTCTGGGGTTGAAATATTTTAAATTATTTATAAAAATTTATTGATAAAAAAAAAGTTCAATAATTCAATATTTATTTATCATATTTTTTTGATTTTCAATTTATCGGAACTGGTGTTAATTATCTAACATTAATATATAGGATCTGTGATAGTGGGGAACAAGAAAGAGAAATCTGTAGCTTTATCTTATAACTGCCGATATCGAGTGAAGTCGATAGCAATTTTACAATCGAAAGATTTCTCCTCCTGCGATGGTAAGAATAAGTAAAGGCAACGCCGGTCATTGGATACCTTACATCACTTCGCCTAGTTCAGTTATTCACAGCCCGCCCTAAACATCATTAGACTTTCTCTTCCCATAAGGATTTGCTTTCTATATATGTTGGGTTCTAAAAAAGAGACCTACGTTATCCAAATTAAGTACCGTTAATTTTTTTGCTTAATTGCCCTTAAGGACTAATTTTTTTTCATAAAATATTAAAAGTTAAACCTAACCATTCTAAACGGTTTACTATTCATGAGAAATCTTTTATGGAGTTGGGTTCAAGAACTAGATTTATGTGATTCAAAGTTGGTTCACTATATTTTCGTGTCAAATTACTCTCATGCCGAAAATTGCGTCATAAAACATTACCATTTAGGCCTTTTTACATATAAAGCTTTACATTTCCTGATAGTCCCTATATGCGATGGTATCCCAAAGATAGACCTATGTAGGGCAAATTTGTAAGAATGATTTCTACGTCAATTTGCTATTATGAAACAATTTTCATCATAAAATATTGAAAATTAGATCAAAAATTAATTTTTCCTAGGAACGCTTATAGGAGAGGGGGTTCAAAAGAATGCCTCAGTCCAATCAAATTTTCCATGACAATGTGAAAACGTCAAAATACTATTATAAAGCAAGTTTTGTCGAGACATTTTGAAAATTTGCAACTTTTGAAAATAAGACGGTATATGTAGGGTGTTCGAAAAAGTGGACCGATCCTGGAGAACACATCAGTTTTCCTACTTTTATCAAAGTTTCTTCAAAATTGTGATCTGTAGGCTGAATATATGAACACGGACTTGCGGACAGACAGACAGACAAGCTTATGATTTTAAATCAACCGATATAATAAAAGGTGAGTCTATCTCAGATCCATCTGGGTTTTGCGTACATCAGCGCAAACTTAACCTTCCCTGCTTCACAGATGGCGTGGGATATAAAAATAAATACATGACACCCATGACGTACATGAAATTAGTAATAGTTTTTATAAGTATGTAGAAAAGAAATGTAAATTTTATTTCTAAGAAACTAAAAACTCATCGTCAACTTGCAAAGAATGAAACGACGTCTCTACGAAGTCAACAATAAGTCAATAAACGAAACTTGCGTAAGAAGTGATTAAAAAAAGAAAATTTCTTGTTCAACTTCAGAGCCAGTTTTCATCGGTCATACAGGTTATACCATGGCCTTAATTAAGTGAAGAAATTATTAAAAGACAGGAGTAAGCTCTTCGTTGATCCATGAGTGAACAGGTACAAGTGAGGCCTCCATTGCACAAATTTTATAAGAGGATATAAGCTGAAGTAAACCAAGATACGTTTTGGACGTTATTCACGCAACTATGTTGCGGAGGTTTTACATTTCCAGAATGCTTTTCATTTTTCGGCATATCCTTACGGAAAACTTGTAATTGGAATTCTCGAAAAGCATTTTATTACACATAAGAAACTGAACACACTCGTCAACTCCACTTGATTGTATTTCGTAGTACGTGAGAATTTTTGTCTTATTGTCAATAAGTTGTGATTTCGCTATAGATTTATGCATTCCCCGCATAGACGCAATGACTGATGTCAACAGGAGTAAACAAATTATTAAATAAAAAAAAAAGAATTTGTTTTCTTTCTTGTTTTCGGTAAAGCAACAATTTTCTTTTATATCGTATTCAACAGAAGAATACTGAATGAACAAAATTTAACCTAAAAAGATTTTATTTACAATTTTTGTTTTTATATTTTCTACGTTTCTTTCCCTATATCATGTTGTCTTGCCTTATGTACATATATGTATATTTATACATATATGCATATATAAATTCGTATATTCATGTATTCATTTACATAATATTGAGAAGTGAAACGCTTTGCTACGTATTTATATACCCTACACCCCTTGTGTTACAAAGATATATTAAGTTTGTGCGGATGTATATGCAACTTATGAGAGAACCATCTTTTATAATATCCATCGAGTCAGAATAGGTGCCTGCATCGATCTAAGCTGACCTGCCGTCCGTCCCTTCGTCTGCCCATCCGCTTGTTGCCCGTTCATTCGTTTTCTCGTACACTTGTTGTCCGTCCAGCCGTCTTCCAGTACACTTGCTGTCCGTCCGACCGTCTTCCCGCACACTTGCTGTCCGTTCAGCCGTCTTCCCGTACACTTGTTGTCCGTCCATCCGTTTTCCCCTCCACCCGTCTTCCCCTCCACCCGTCTTCCCCTCCACCCGTCTTCCCCTCCACCCGTCTTCCCCTCCACCCGTCTGCCTGACCATTTGCCTGTCCGCCCGTCCACTCGTTGTCTGACCAACCATCCGCCCATCCGTCCACTCGTTGTCTATCCATCCATTTGTACATTTCTTGTGTTCACCTTTCCGGGCGTAATTTTTGATATATTTTGCATAAATTTGTTACATCGATCTATTTTGACCCAAGGACGACTTCTATTGTAAACATCGTTCCAAATCGATCACTCTTTCGACCAACATCTTTGTTTAAAAATTTCTTATATCACTAACTGTATTAAGCAAAGTGGTGTGCAGGGTATTTATTGGTGGGCCGTGTCCCCCTATACTGTTTTCACTTGTTGTTTATTTATTGTATTTATTTAATTGGCTTAAATCCAATCGTTTGAGAAATAATATGACTTTAAATGTTTATTTATTTTTTTTTTTTTGCAAATTTTTTTTTATTTTGTTTTTTTTTTCTTACTTCTATTTCTTGTTGACATTGTGCTGCTGTTAAGAAAATTTAATGTTTACTTTTTTTCATCTTAATGAAAATATTTAAAAGCATTTAAAATTCTCTTTACAAAAAAATTAATCATTATCATCATGTAGTCTATATACATATATCTACATATGAGGCAAAGAATATCCTCTCAGTAGGTTTCTTTTTTCTTTTCTTTTTTTTTGCTTTTTTCTCTCTCTATTTACTTGTATTGTCTCTTCGACTTTTGGAGGCTTGTCTGGTTTTGTCGTGTAAACAAGCGTATGTACGTTTATAAACACCTATGCATACATGTATATATAAATATATATACATCTATACATATATATATATATATATATGTATATATATATATATATGTACATAGATATAAATATGGATAATATATATTCACGCACATGTATATGCATATAGCGTTTGCGTTAGATTACGAATGTTGTAATTAATGCTATTAATACGTTTTTTTTTATGCGTTTTCAGTTGAATAAACTCAGGTTTTTGTATTTAGTTGAGGTTAAGGTTATTTTCAGTGTTTCTGCTCCAGTTTTTTAATATTTTATTTCGCTGCTTTTTTTTTTTGTCAATTCTCAACTTTTTCAATTTGTAATTTAGTTCGGAAATTTGTCAATAATTAATATTAATTACAGAATATGGTTTTTTTTTCTTCTTTTTTTTTTTTAACTTTCAAATTAAAGAAGTTTAATTGTATTGTCTAATAGCCACGCTCACCTTGTATTGCGACATGAAAATTCTTTAATAGAATTTAATTTGTGGAATATTTTGCATAAACACATGTATGTATGTAGCTTGATCAAAAAGTAACAAGAATTTTTGTAATCAACAATCGTAAAACAGCGATACAATTTGATCAGATTTGATTTCCGATATTTTATAAATTGACCAAGTAACAAACACCCTACACCACTCTACAATTATTCATATAACGATTTTTGCANATAAAAAATCTTTCGATCGTACAAGTCGGTCGAATAACATATACACATTACTAACCAGTCTTGTTGATAAATTCAATATACAGCCTAAAAACCAGAGAGTAAGGCGCTGGTGCGTTAAATCGTTATTTTTAAGCTAAGTGTATAAAAAAAAAAAAAGGAAATTGAAGATTTATCATAGCTTGAAAACCAGATGATAATTATATTGATAAATATATATATTCATATTTTCCTATTCCCACGGGTAAATTGGATACTTAAGAATATGCTTACCCTGGATAAAAAAAAGTATTTACAAAATTTATAACAAAGATTAAGATTTTTACGCTGGAGTTGCGATTTGAGGACGCTCGACCACATTTGGCGAAGAGGAGCTCAAGTGCGCCCATTCTCAGTAACTGCGAGCACGGGCGCAGCATAGGCAGTTTGGTGCTCATGGATAGGATAAGTGTTCTACAGACATAAGATAGATATGTGCACCTTTGCCAGAACTGCAAGGGTTGCTCAGCGTTCCCACCCACTTGTCCTGGAATTTCCTGCATATGATCCACGTCATACTTTAGTCTCTGGAACAATCTTACAGCAGGGGTCTTTCACATCGTCCCTGATATCTTCACATTTAAGTCACACATACGCCCCTTTCTTCCATCGCTCTCTACCTACAAGCCTTCTTGACGATCATCGTGCTCACAAGCATGGGCCGGTGATTGGCCGGTGATGGGCCCCATGATTGGCCGGTCGAATACGAAAAAAAAAAGAAAAAAATTTGGAAGGTAATTCAAAAAGCAGTTCCATCCTGTTCCAATTCTTAGTAATTCCCCTCGTAAGCCCTATATTTATCTACGATTCACTCTTGCCGCGAAATATGGAAAAAAACATTTTTGTTTTCATACCACAATTTATAAAGAAATAATGCTCTCTATATTTGATCGTAAGAGTACTCCGATCCGAGAGTTGCGACCTTTAACACAAAATGTAATACTGTGATCAAAAAGTAAGACCAATATTCAAGTTAACTTGCGCGGATAGATCGAATATCAGAAATATAAATTTTGTCTGTGACGGACGTCTGTATCAAATTTATTGCTTTAGCTGCGCTTGGTAAAAGTATTTTTTCCGATCTTTACTGCGCATGATTTTGTTGAGCAAAGAA
>KK503182.1:13057-23963 GCA_000688735.1 Glossina austeni | reverse complement strand
ATTAACATCCTATATAATAAGGTACTTCGAAGCAAATGCGCGCTCGACAAGGATTATTGGTCTACAAACAGATCATAAGACCAGTAATTAGTTACGCATTTCGGGTCTGGTCGGCAATATCTTCCAATCAAACGGAAATACCAAGGACAATGGACCAAACGGCAGATGGCTCGTTCAGGAAAACATCTTGCAGAATCGTATACGAGACAGCAGCAAACATCAACAGAACAGACACATTGCTTGTAGCCGCAGCCGTCAAGTGTTTGGAGAGATGCACCTATTTAGAGAATACACTTGTGCAAGAGTGTATATATATCAGTACCGAAGAAGAACCATATAGGGAACCATATCTAAGCGTTGATATCCTACTAACACTTAAAAATGTCAATGCATTAATCATAAACAATAAACTGTACTTCTATCATAGGAGAAAAAATTCCGATGATCTGATGAGCTCAACACTGTACGACACTTCGCAATAATTGTACATAGGCATAGTATTAGATGTAAATAGTTTTTAAGAATGTAAATAGCCCTAGTCTTAAGCAGAAACAAAAACCTAAAAGCAAATCCTTTTGTGTCATTTCCTTTTTTTTTTTTTGGGTAATAAATATTAATGTTTAAAAACGGAAGAATAAAAGTTAAGCTCGGCAAAAGATATATTCTTAGGGAGCCTCTTGCTGATGGATGAAATGAAATCGAACCGATAAAGGGGGTTGCGGCCAAGAAAAGAAGGACGGATGTGCGTCCTGCCTTTATGATCGCGGCAGTGTACATTTCTTGGACGTAAGGTATAAAAGCAGCCAATCGCTACCGAATTGGAAGAGAACGCTTCTTTCCTTAGGAACAGGATAGTCCAACTCCGGAACCGTTTCTCCGGAGAGAAGCGGCTTTCTGAGAACTTATCGCGGCAGTGTACATTTCTCGGACATAAGCTATAAAAGCAGCCAGTGGGAGTCAATCGCCACAGAATTGGAAGAGAACGTTTCTTTCCTTCGGGACAGGATGGTCCAACTCCGGAACGGTTGACAAACAATTAAATTATTATTTCAATTCAAATAAAAATTAACGATGGGACGATTAAGGGACGAATTGGACGTGAATGTAATAAATGAATTCCGTAGTAAGACCCATTCGCAACACGTACTGGAAGCACTCAACTGAGAAATATCAACTCATGCGGCTTAGCCACCAAACCCGAGGTTTTCGAATTATGACTTCTTTGCATCGATGCGTCAAGCATTTGTTAAACAGCGCTTTGGCTCTTACGAAGATGACAAAAAGATGGCTCAATATATTATTTAAGGCAACGGGAGGAAATTTTTAAAGGGGTGATATCCACAAATTGTCCGAAAGATGGATAAAATGTCTAACTAACGATGAAATATATTTTGAGTAAACGACGTGTTATCATTCGTCTGAATTTAAAGTGTTTTGTTCGAAGAAAATAAATTTTCATATCATGCAGACGTAAAATGAAGTATTCATGAGACAATTTTTAAATATGAAAAAAATGTTCACAATTATGTTACGCGATCTCATCATGCGTGATCTCAAATTCGATGGTTCGAACAAACTACGAGGACGAGACGAGACGAGGAGCTTATAAAGGGGTTCCGCTCGCGGCCATCATTATACAACCATAGCTGTATAAAATTCGCAAATGTCATATACAAAGGCAAGCAGTGGCAATCGATCTCGAACAATTTACAAGTGAGCATTTCTGTCGTTTCAGTCAACCTGCAAACATCTAACTATTATATTATCGTTACGTTTATATAAACTTTGTTTCTTTAATACATTTAATGATAGTAGTAGTCATCGATTAATTTTAAAAAATGAACTGCGAAGTCTCTGCATATAGAAAAAGAAATATTTAACAGTTAGGTACATACACGTACATATATGTAATGTATACGCAGTGATTAGCCTTACAATCTATTATAAAACTGTTTGTTATACTAAGAATTGTAATATAAAGGAGAGCAAAAACAANTATTATTTCAATTCAAATAAAAATTAACGATGGGACGATTAAGGGACGAATTGGACGTGAATGTAATAAATGAATTCCGTAGTAAGACCCATTCGCAACACGTACTGGAAGCACTCAACTGAGAAATATCAACTCATGCGGCTTAGCCACCAAACCCGAGGTTTTCGAATTATGACTTCTTTGCATCGATGCGTCAAGCATTTGTTAAACAGCGCTTTGGCTCTTACGAAGATGACAAAAAGATGGCTCAATATATTATTTAAGGCAACGGGAGGAAATTTTTAAAGGGGTGATATCCACAAATTGTCCGAAAGATGGATAAAATGTCTAACTAACGATGAAATATATTTTGAGTAAACGACGTGTTATCATTCGTCTGAATTTAAAGTGTTTTGTTCGAAGAAAATAAATTTTCATATCATGCAGACGTAAAATGAAGTATTCATGAGACAATTTTTAAATATGAAAAAAATGTTCACAATTATGTTACGCGATCTCATCATGCGTGATCTCAAATTCGATGGTTCGAACAAACTACGAGGACGAGACGAGACGAGGAGCTTATAAAGGGGTTCCGCTCGCGGCCATCATTATACAACCATAGCTGTATAAAATTCGCAAATGTCATATACAAAGGCAAGCAGTGGCAATCGATCTCGAACAATTTACAAGTGAGCATTTCTGTCGTTTCAGTCAACCTGCAAACATCTAACTATTATATTATCGTTACGTTTATATAAACTTTGTTTCTTTAATACATTTAATGATAGTAGTAGTCATCGATTAATTTTAAAAAATGAACTGCGAAGTCTCTGCATATAGAAAAAGAAATATTTAACAGTTAGGTACATACACGTACATATATGTAATGTATACGCAGTGATTAGCCTTACAATCTATTATAAAACTGTTTGTTATACTAAGAATTGTAATATAAAGGAGAGCAAAAACAACTTAGAAAAAGAGTATGTCTCATCAATCAAGTCATATGACACATCGGAACATGAAGTTGTAAGCGAACTTCCTTAGGGCAAGACCTTTCCGATCGTGTACAACAGAATATGAGAAAGGAGAAATTAACAAGAAAAATATAAAATGTAAAAAGTTTTTTTTTAGTTTTATTATGAGAGGAAGGTAGAATAGATGGGTCATCGGACCCAACTTCGGGATCTCCAATTATAAATTATGGGCTGAAAGAGCCTGAGAGACGGAGAGAAAAATTGGGTTGCTAAGAAGAGGTAGAGAGTTCTTCTGTAAAGCTAAAGAATATTAACAATATTATTGACATATACAATGCGATAGTAAAGTTATCCTACATGTGTCCATTAATGTAATAGTATGCCATGGGAATAACTACGACTTTCTTAGGGGAGTCATAGACGTGTCTATTTCTCACCTCCTCGCGGTTCCCGCCAGGCGGTCAACATGAAGGGAAGTTCTCTTCTCCGTCAATTTAATTGGCGGGAAGACTTTCCGGTGCTGGCTGGCTAATGAGATAGGCTTAAAGCTTCTTGGGGTTAGCTCCCCCCTGAACCTTCAAAAACTTGACTCATAAAGAAAATAATCAAGAAAATAAAAATAAAAATGAATCACGGTCTCCCTGTCCTCTGTCGCAGACCCCCAACTTTCCACTTCAATTTCCTCTTGCACTATTTCTACCTCTTGCTCTAACCCAACTTCGAGGGTTCTGATGATTTCCATCAACAATATAGGCAACAAAATAGGCTGAACACAATTGCAGATAACGAGCAGCCTAGCTGCTCAAATCAAACTAGAAAAAACCGTAACATATCACCAAACCATACTACCTCAAACCAAAATACCAAATCCGATAATAATAGTCCAAATCAAAAAATGTCTCGACTTCACTCCGACATCCCTTGTCGGGTGTGTGGAAGAACCTTTACCACGAAGACAGGCGTGTTGGTTCATCCCGATGAGCACGACCAGCAAAAAGCAGGGACAGATATCAAGCATATCTTCCGTGAAAATTCTGTGGACAAACAAAATTGGCTAAGTGATTTATATTAACTTTCACGTATATTAACTTTACAAGGGCATTCATAGATAGTTTATCTAATCTTTTCCTGTTGTTTCTTTAGCAAAGTCTTTTTTTCTCCTATGTATAAATATCGATTGGATTCGCTAATTTTTCTTCTGACACTTTTGTTCTTGCTACTTTTGCTAATCCTAAAAATCCTTTAGCCTTTTTTATGGAGAATATTTTAACTTTGTTTTTAGATCATTTATGTAGTTTTCTTGTTTTGCGTGTAGGGTTTGAATCTAATATTTTTTTGGTGTGGCAATGTTTTATGTAATTTTTTATAGTTCTAGGGTTTTCTTTACATTGTTGTATTGTTACATTGGGTTCTTTCACATATATTAACTTTACAGGGGCATTCATGGAGAGTTTATCTAATCTTTTTCTGTTGTGTTTCTTTAGCAAAATCTTATGTGAAATATATCGTACAATGGTAGGCGAATTTTTTCTTATATATAAGTTAAGGACCATTCCAATAAAAGCTCAAATTTACGAAGCACCCATACGGGTAAAATAAACAAAAAGTGAGTGTCATATGAACTCATTGTAAACATTCTCATCCATATCCTATAGCACCCTACCATAAACATTTCCTACCAATATCCCATAGCACTCTACTGTAAACACAAGCCTTGGCTGTCAAATAAACCGCGGTTTCTTTAACACATAACCTGTGTAAAAGAATAGTCAGTCTTTTTATCGATCGTAGCCGCTTAGTTCCCAAAAGTAAAAATAACAATCTTGTTAAATAAAAATAAAAAACTTAAATTAACGAAGTTTGTGTTTTATTCAAAAAGAAGGACCCAAAAATTAAAACTTATTTAACTTATATATTTAATTTATTAAACAACAATATTTGGTAACACAACGTATATGGTTTGTTCTTTTTTAATGCAATGCGAGTGATGCATGCGTCAGGTCGCCGTTATCCACCGATTTTCATCAAAAAATACTAAATGCCAGATTTTCTTGTCACATTAAGAAAATTAATGTAAAAGCAAATAAAGTTTTTGAGTGATTGGTTAATAAAATGAAGAATGAAGAAGAACGATTTTAAAAGGAGGAGCCTGAAGGGGGACACTTCACTGACGAAGTAAAACAAAGCAAAGGGATTGGTTAAATTTCTTGATTTAAGAAACCGCCATGACAGCCAAAGTCTCAGAATCTTTTTGGTCAACCACTTTGGTTCCCAACCATCATCTAGTTACACAAATTGCCAGAGTGTAGAAATTACTTCCACAATTTGATCAGAAATCGGAAGTGGTATGACATTCGAAATCAGCTGACACGGTTTTGAATGCGCGATTGCAAGTTGATGGGGACCGCCGATCATGACAAGTACATATAGAGAAAATGGCGACAGCCTTTTCTCTTTCTCTTTGCTCCCACCGCCCCTGCTGTCTGATTTAGTGTGCTATCCTGCCACTCTTTTAATTTGATTTAATCCTGTCACTTTTTGGACAACCTTTTTGCAAAATTTCAACTTCTATAATGCCACCAGGAGTTTTATTCAAAAAGAAGAACGCAAAAATTAAAACTTATTTAACTTATCTAACGAAGAAAAAGAGATGTAAAACGATCTTTAAAACCACAATTTAGAAATGAGTAAAAATGTGCTTTACTGACTTTCTTGACGTTTTGCTATTGTCTAAACAGCGATAAACAGATTTACGCTTGCAAACGAATATTGATATAAGTAAACAGATTTTGATTCACATAGAATTGTCGACTAAGTATTAAGAAAATTCTTAATGTTATACAGAGTTGTCCGTGGGAAATACATAAAAAAATGGGAACGAATAATAAGACCCAACAGAGGAAAAAATTATGTGGAAAACATTTAAAATTCGAAATTTTCCTTTTGCCACGTTTCCAGGAATTGCAACAACCTGGGTTGCTACCATCCCCAGCGTAAACGTGTGAAAAGAAATGAGACAAACTTCTATGTGAGCAAAGCGTATTAGCTTTATGTTCAATGAGATAGTTTTTAAAGCCAATTATAATTAAGAGTAAAATCATATCGTTGGATATATTTACCGATTTAGCACAAATTAGTGCGGTAAATAATCACCATCATTTAAATCACGAATTATTGGTTAAAGTTTTGTTATGTTCTTGACACCATTATTCGTTCGTGTAAAAATAATACTATTAAATAACTTTATGAAACTAAAATTCATAACTTTATTGACATATGTTTACACCACAGGGGAATAGCAGAACTGTCCAATAGATTAACATCTTTTTCGGCAGAGAACATAAATATATATACGCAGAGACAAAAATATTGTCTTCAGTGAAATGTGATGATGTAAGGTAAGGCTTTGTTTAACAATTTTTGTTAGGAATGCAACCTTGCATTATATGGATTGTTAAGTTCGTGCACGAAAAAGAGGTAACAGTCACAATGAACTTCTTTTGATCGAGCGCTTAGCGGTTTTTGTTTTGCTAGGTCTTCGGGTTTTTGGATGGGGAGATGACAGAGATAACAGATGCAGCAAACAGTTTCTCTAAAAAACGATGCTTATTTTCGATGAGTTATGCTGCTAAATTTATGCGAATTGATTTTGATGCTTCCTTTCTATTACGCGTATCGCGGGTCGATGTCCTTTATGATGTCTAATTAATATCAAGAGATTACCTGAGGATAACAGATAATATTATACACTTAAAAGTGTAAGTTAGAAAAAAAAATAAACGCAATATAAAGGTTAAAATAAAAAATAAAAATATAAAAATTAATTCCTGCTTTTCCTCAAAATGCCAAAAAATGCATTAATTGTAAGGGTAAACTTCTTTTGTCTCTAACAAAAAAATCAAATTGATCTTTTCCGATACAGCTGCCGCAAATTCTTTTGCCACCAATGCTTCATTTAACAATATCTATAACGTGTATATTCCGTCCGAATTCCATGGGGTCACTTCTATCCCTACTCATTTCATCGAAGTTGAATTCGACTCAAACGCATATCTCAAGAATCTGGTCATATTCGGTCCCCAACCAGCAAAGTTGCAGAAATCATGCGCTTCTATAAATACTACCATTCCTCTAACTCTCGTATGCCATTGGACACAGTCCGTTTGAGTTTTTCCGGGAATGTGTCGCCTTTCCACATCCGTTTGGAAGGCATTAACTGCCCGCTTTAACTGGTTAAACCATATGTCGAGCCGAAAATTACAATTCCGCAAATGTTGGCGTTTCGGGCACACTAATAAAAAGATGTATTGACGCCAAAAGCACATCGAACTATTCTCAAACTAAAAAACGCATTCATTGTAAGGATGAACATTCGTTTAACTCGAAAAAGCTAGTCCCTCCTACAAAAAAATTGCAAAATCCAAACTAATTTACTGTAAGATCGTGGGATTATTCGTTGGGGTGAAGATCCTCAAGTTTTAGACCGCATAGATAATATGCCCTTAGGAGAGGGCGTCTTCCGGTGTCTACTGGCCAACGAGATAGGCTTTAACGGTTCTTGGGGGTTGCCAGCCCGAATAATCAAAGAATAAATAATAACGCAGATCCTTCGCCCTCCGGCGAAGGATACCAACATACTTCGACTTCTACTCATCCTATCCCACCCACAACCTCATTCCAATGCCCGTTCTGCGACAGAGCATTCACCACCAAAACAGGAGCAGGTGTTCACGCAAGAGGCGCCCACGAAAGCAACAACAACAACTCCAGCGATAGACAGCAGAAGAAGAGTGTGCACTGCACTAGCAGCCTTACATTCCATTGGTAATTGCTTGAGGTTTTTTCTTCAAGTTTTTTTCGAGATTGAATGAATACCAGAAAATACATTGGTATGGTTTAATACCAAATATTCTTCAATCTTTCAATTTTTCGCAAGATTCTCTTACAATATGCTTTTCGGAATCAGCTTCTTTTACGCCGCCATTAAAACATATGTACGGTATTGTTGGAAGTGTTATTGTGATTCCAACTCTTAATTTGATCACTCGCACTGCTTGGCAGAGTGCGTGAAAACTCAAAAATTATTGTAAAAAAAAAAAAAATCACGTATAAGAACATTTTTTACAATAAAGAAAAAGTTACATTACAACATTATTTTCTTCGTCGCCATTATTATTATTATTTGTGGGTTTGATGGTAACAGTATCTACATATTTTGCTGGTCAACGAGGTGATGTCGACTTAAGAGAATCCTCTTGTACACGTCAACTGGGCTAGTCGGCATAACAATAAATATAGCCCCAGTTCAGAATGTCGTCATAGTCCTCTAAAACTTTTAAAGTAAGTGCAAAAAAAATTCATTGCATGCCACAAAAATTCTTGCTTGAAAATTTCGAACTCTTTCGCAGACATTACGATAAGAATCCTTGGGTCAAATGAAATGTAACTGGGCAGACGTCCGTGAACAAATATAGGGCAGAGGTTCGGTCGGTCTGCTTGGACCACCAATATCGTAATAACGGTCCCACAGCCGGACCTACAATTTTCTTAAAAGCAGACCACGTCCAGTCGCCATGCGTTCACCGAATCACCGACCTGTCGGTGTCGGTGGTCGGACTCCACGCGGCCGAACGGATCACCCAAATGTTTGGGGAATTCCACCAGACCAGCGCGCCGGACCGACAGACGGTGCTAATCAATCAAGGGTGATAATCAATGTACGCGATCACCATCAATTACAGAGGAAAGTGGGTAGCCAAACGGACGGGCCTCCACCGTACGCGTAGGCGCTGAGGAGCACCCGAGACCGTCTCGCCAACAGGCCACTCCCAGCAGACGCATCTTTAGCCACTCCCCCGAAGAACGGAGGATCTGTGAAGAACCAAAGTCGTCCCCCGTTTTGGTTCCACAGATTCTCCGTCTCTGAGTGGTGGGTGCTAGATAGAGAGAATTAGGAAATAAGGCGAAGTTTTAGAAGTTTGAGTGCTAGAAAAACTTAGAATAAGTGAGAGTAAGTTAGATTAAGTCAGTTGGTCATATTTTTATATTCCATTTATATATTTATCAAAGTGTAGATGGAATATTTATCGAAGTGTAAATGAAAGTTAACCTTCATCGATTCAGGAGAATTGGAAAATGGTAAACAATGGTAACTTAGTTCTCCAAAGTTTAAACAAAATGCGCATTGAAAAAAAAGGTAAGGTAACATAACATCATAACTGTAACTACTCTGTAACTTTCTCAAAGTATTGCGATTTTTCTTTGGATATTGGCGGTGAAGTTATCTGGGTTTATAAGTTCAAGCTCGCCATTATACCAAATTCTCTTTTTACAAGAATTGTTCGATTTTAACACAATTGTGAATGGAAAAATCAACTTTAGACAGACGATCTGGTCCATTAGCATTGGCAGAGCTGAAAACAATTAGTCTATAAGATTTAGCATACAGTTTTAGTTATTATGAATTTGAAATTTAAATTAAATAATGTAAAAAATGTAAAATTATTATAAATAAAGCAACATTTTAAAAAAAAGACGTTTCATTTTTTTATTATATTATTATTTTATATTATATTATATATTATATTATTATTTTATATCATATTATATATTATATTATATATTATATTATATATTATATTATTTTATATTGTAACAAAATATTATTATATTATATGTATATATATAGCTTATATTTGTTTTCATTTGTTTATTTTCTTTTCAGGTTATCTACTGTTTTTTACATTTTTATAATATTTGCTTATTTTTTTCCAGTTAATTTATTTATTTATTTATTTATTATTTATTATTTATTATTATTATTATTATATTATAATGACTAACATACGGAACGGACTTTTTAGCAAATTGTTAATGAAATATCCGAACTTGTGGGGTGTCAATAGTGAGTGGATAAATTGGGACTTGGCTGCTAAGCAGTTAGCTGCCGATTTTATGGAACAGCTCGGACATCTTATTACCACCATAGATGTCCGCAATAAAGTGAAGGCGATTAAGTTCGCTCTTAAAAACTTAAATAAGTTAGACAATTCGAAAGAGATCACAACAACTAAACTACAAGCGTATCTGTGGTACGCGCTTAAATTAGGGCTGCGTCACGCAGCAGACAAAATAACAAAACGGATGATTTATGACGGGAAATTGAAAGAGCGCAAATATAGCGGACATTTACAATACTTCGACAATAAGGACAAAGTAGACAAACGTTGGCTTCCGCACATAAACGAACTGACAGAACAGAATAAGAAAATTAGAGACTTATATCCAAAGGACTTTGTAAAGGTTGAGGAAATAGTCGACGAAACAGAGGACTTAGTGATGGAGACGGGGGAACCGGCGACAAATAATATTATACAAAGCCCCGCTAATATAGATTTAAATATAGTTTATGAACAGTATTTAAATATAGATTTAGATATTTACGATCAGGGGCCGTCGACGTCCGCCGCTGCAGCGAAACGTCTACAACAACAACGGCAACACCACGCCTCACAAGTGTGCGTCGTTGTAACTTCGCGTTAAATTATGTCGTTTATATGCGGTAAATGAATGGGATTTCCCGAATTTTGCATAGAGTAAGGATATAATGTATTTTTTAGGCAATTTAGTTTGATTTTTTAAAGTATTTATTTTTTATAATATATTTAATAAATTAAAATATGTAAGCACGAAATAAATTCTAAAGAATTTTTTTTAATATTTTTCATTGTACTTTTCAGTTACCCTTTTAGCTCTGGAACCAATCTACTATTTTTCTCATATTTTGCCCATATCTTTTTTTACACGAGTTTTTTGGCACCGTGTCTATCGTGCAAAAGGGGAATCAGATCTATAAAGATGTATACTGAAAGGTGAAGCGTAGTTTTGCTTTTGTTTTTTGATGTAAATACTAGTGAGGAGTAAAATACAACACCTTCCGTTATGAAAAACC